>CAOKYR010000417.1:0-77927 GCA_948473455.1 Teleiodes luculella | reverse complement strand
ACCGTAATCGTAACCGTAACCGTAACCGTAACCGTAACCGTTACCGTAACCATAACCGTAACCAAAACCGTAACCGTAACCGTAAATGTAACCGTAAGCGTAACCGTAACCGTAACCGTTACCGTAACCGTAACCGTAACCGTAATCGTAATCGTAACCGTAACCGTAACCGTAACCGTAACCGTAACCGTAACCGTAACCGTAACCGTAACCGTAACCGTAACCGTAACCGTAACCGTAACCGTAACCGCTACCGTAACCGTAACCGTAACCGTAACCGTAATCGTAACCGTAACCGTTACCGTAACCGTAACCGAAACCGTAACCGTAAATGTAACCGTAAGCGTAACCGTAACCGTAACCGTAACCGTAACCGTAACCTTAACCGTTACCGTAACCGTTACCGTAACCGTTACCGTAACCGTTAACGTAACCGTAACCGTAACCGTAATCGTAATCGTAACCGTAACCGTAACCATAACCGTAACCGTAACAGTAATCGTTATCGTAACCGTTATCGTTACCGTTACCGTTTTTGTAATCGTAACCGTTATCTTATTCGTAACCGTTATCGTATTCGTAACCGTTATCGTAACAGTTATCGTTATCGTTAACGTTAACGTAACCGTTATCGTTATCGCAACCGTTATCGTTATCGTAACCGTAATCGCAACCGTAACCGTAATCGTAATCGTAACCGTAACCGTAACCGTAACCGTAACCTTAACCGTAACCGTAACCGTAACCGTAACCGTAACAGTTATCGTTATCGTAACCGTTATCGTTACCGTTACCGTTTTTGTAATCGTAACCGTTATCTTAATCGTAATCGTATTCGTAACCGTTATCTTATTCGTTACCGTTATCGTATTCGTAACCGTTATCGTAACCGTTATCGTTATCGTTAACTTTAACGTAACCGTTATCGTTATCGCAACCGTTATTCGTTATTCGTTCTCCCCCAGGTTTTGCCACGCTAGCGACCACCAAGTTCTCAGTGACATGTGTTTGGTCAACCTGAACAACGAAGTCATCACAAAGAATCGCGACAGCCGCCTTGACGTTTTTCTTTCTGGCACCCGTTTTCTGGATTATTCGGCAGCCGGGCCGGTGTAACATTTCTCCCTGCGCTCCCACATATGGTTCCTGCAGTAGGAGAATGTCGCACTTACGCTGCACAGCTGTACCGAATACCTCATCTGTGGCATTCCGTCCTTTGCCAACGTTAGCTTGGAAGAATTTTAATCGTCGCGGCCGCTCAGTTGGCGATGTCTCCGTGTCTGCCTCTGGTGCCCCAGTGAGGACTTTAGCAATAGCTTATAGAAGATCGAGCAATTGCCTCCCATTTCTTCCTCATCGGACAGATGTCGCTGAGAGCAGAGTGGTCAGTGCTCCCCAAATTGGCTCTTTTACAATTGGCACAGGCTGGTGGGATCGGTGGTGTGGCTGTTTTATTCGCGCAATCTTGCGCTCTGTGACCGGGTAAGGAGCAGTATGCGCATAGGCTATCGGGAACTTCAGCCTCACAGTTGACTTTAGTATGGCCGTACCCCAAACACTTGGCACACTGCACCAGGGGTGACTTTTCCTCGACCCGGCATCGCAACCAACCTATAAACAGCCGTTTTGCTTCAACTAAGCGGCGCCAAAGGGTGGGCGTGGCCTCGAGGACTACGTGGCACTGAAGAGGGTTCCTGGATTTCATACGGTAGCGTACTTTAACCCCTTCGTTCTGATCCAGGCCTTCATATATCCTCGAGTTCTGCCTCATCAGCGACTCCACGATCCGCGAATCTGAGTCCGCTGCCATTACGTCTCTAATAATAATTAGAGGAAGTCTTTTGGCAGCATCCTCAACCACCAAATCACCGGCGACTGATTTTAGCTCCCTCCCCAAAGCCTCGGCCTCCCTTTTTGAGGTGCAGCTCAGAACCACTTTCTGATTTTTAGCTTTTCGTAGCCGCTGTACGCCGATTCCGAGTTTAGTAGCGTCAACGCCCCCCTTCACCTGTTCCAGAACCTGCTGGGAAGTTTTCAGCTTATCCTTAGAACTAATGATAAGGGTGTGGGAGGACGTCTGCTCAGGAGGGCCAGTTTTCATTTTAGTTACCTCTGCAAAGGTCGGTGTCCTGGATTCCTCAACAGTCCGTTGGAGGCGGTCCACAGTATCACTGAGCGTCTTTAGGGGTCCTATGAGGGCGGGGTTTGATGTCCCCAGAGGTGCCGCCTTGGATGGAAGCTGGCCAGATTTCAGTGCCGTCGAAACCACCTCTCCAACCGACTTAGGCAGTAACTTTACTTGCTCAGTAAGAGGGGATATTTTCTCCGGGATCTCGAAAGCGATGAGTCCTCTTAGACCCTCAATTTTCTCCAGCATGAGCTTGTTCTGCTGTTCAAGATTACTGAGTACCTTCATTTTCTCTTTCAGGGAGGCCGTGTGCTGCTTTTCCAGATAAGCGATTTCTCGCGACCTCTCAGCACTCAACCTCACCGCGGCGCTCTCATGTCTAGAACGCGAGTCTGCAAGAATCAATATCATGTTATATAGTTCTTGCAGACTCGCACCCACGGACTGCTTGATGTCCCTCCGCAAATTTCCTGAGCTTTCGATTGCTTTCTTGGCGCAAGTGTACAGTTGATTGGCGCGCTTCGGGATTTCGCGGATAGGGACCTCATCCGAAAAACCAGCAAGACTCAAGTTGAGCTCTACCAGTGCCTCCTCTGACGCCACACCGCACGTATGTGGTGACGGAGACAGCTCTTCAGTACCCGCATCGCCCGGCTCCGTATGAGTAGGAGTCGCTTGAGCGGGAGAACAGTGGCTTTTAGCTACATTTAGTATAGCTATCTCCCTCAGACTTAAAGGCGTTGAAGTGGTCTTATTAGGCGAAAACGGCAATGAGCTATTACCGCCCGAAGGGTGATCCACAGATGTTCTCGGCTGAGATTCGTCAGAATGCGTCTCAGCAAAGATAGATTCAGTCATATCACCCAAGGGAGGTGTACGAGTCAGATCAGGCAATGCGGTGGGATGGCTCGCTCCAGAGATATCTCGAGAAGTGGTATCATGTGACCCATTGTTGTCGGGGGTGAGTTTAGAGGTAGGCTTGACTGGTGTCGGCGTACTGGACATTGAGCCAGACTTCAAAGATTTTCCCTCTCCCCGGCCTCGCTTCCGTCGGTCAGATTTACCAATAATAGCACTGCTACACGAGGGCGACGAAGATTCTGACTTGCTACAACCAAGCGCAACCTCTGGAGATGGCTTGGGAGGTTCCGGCGTATAAGCCTTACCACTGCTGTTTTTTGAAGCCTTCCCTGTTCCTCGGCCTCGCGTTTGTCCTACCACTCCTCGAACATTTCCTCGTGCCCTAGAGGGCCCAGTGCCCCGTCTAGATGACATTTTTTTTTTTTTTCTCTTTTCAAATGCAACCAAAGTACCTACCCAGACAAATATTGAGGCGCTCGGGCTCGGGCCTTAAGAAACCCTCAGATCTTTAGGAAAAATGATAAAAACAAACAAATTAAATGTTTAAGTCCCGAAAATCAAACAATTAAAAATACAAAAGTGTTCGAGCCAATATACCTGAATTAAATCAGGGTGGCTAGATCGCTCCAGAAAGTGCACAGCACACTCGGGTAAAATATAACAAGCTGGGAAAACAAAAAAGTCCGATCAAAATATCAATATTTTCAGTCGAGATATAGTTCGGTTAGGTTAGGTTAGGTTAGGTTAGGTTAGGTTAGGTTCCCCCCCGATGGTTGCTCGCCTTGTCGTGGCGGGGGGGCTCTAGTAACCGTGGATTGGTCACCCACGGTGAAGCGAAGAGGCAACCAGGGCCGGCCCGTGGCTGGCCCAAGGAGGGCGCTCCCAGCGGGCTGAACAAGCCCGCTGCGGACGCGCATTGAGGTGGGACCGCAGAAGAAGAGGAGTATCTGTGATCCACTTCTTTTGCGGGCCGTGGAGGGATCGCAGGGGGAGAGGCGTGTTGGTGTTACGCTGTGCCACTCTTCCTATCCCCTGCGAACTTGCGGGGCCGTTCCGTCGAAACGGCACACTGGTGGGGCCGCGGAGGAGGAGGCATGTCGGGAGCGGTGCGCCGCTTGCCCTCTCCTCTGCGGCCGAGGTGTGGTCGGTGGCAGAACCATAGACCTAATCTGCCACCGGGTACCTGATAACTGGTACCCGTGGCCTCCAGTGGCGGACTCGGGGGGAGTCTGCTACAGTACTGGTGGAGGCCGAGGAGGAAGGCGCACCCTGCCATCTGGTGCGCCTATCGTGGAGGGCCTTCGGGCTTTCGCGATGGAGCCGCTTTCGGGCGGCTGCTGCCGACGGGGTCGCGGTTGTTTTGCGAAAGCGTTCCCGTAACCCCGTCACAAGGCGGCGAGGAGGAGGTGGGGGGGTTTTTAGTGGGTATACCGTGGGTCTCATTAGCCTATACGGGAGTCCCACATAACCACTCGGGTTCCTCCCCCTGCCCCCGAGTGGTATGCGTAACGCATTTTCCCCTCCGAAAAAAAAAAAAAAAAAAAAAAAAGGTTAGGTTAGGTTCCCCCCCGATGGTTGCTCGCCTTGTCGTGGCGGGGGGGCTCTAGTAACCGTGGATTGGTCACCCACGGTGAAGCGAAGAGGCAACCAGGGCCGGCCCGTGGCTGGCCCAAGGAGGGCGCTCCCAGCGGGCTGTACAAGCCCGCTGCGGACGCGCATTGAGGTGGGACCGCAGAAGAAGAGGAGTATCTGTGATCCACTTCTTTTGCGGGCCGTGGAGGGATCGCAGGGGAAGAGGCGTGTTGGTGTTACGCTGTGCCACTCTCCCTATCCCCTGCGAACTTGCGGGGCCGTTCCGTCGAAACGGCACACTGGTGGGGCCGCGGAGGAGGAGGCATGTCGGGAGCGGTGCGCCGCTTGCCCTCTCCTCTGCGGCCGAGGTGTGGTCGGTGGCAGAACCATAGACCTAATCTGCCACCGGGTACCTGATAACTGGTACCCGTGGCCTCCAGTGGCGGACTCGGGGGGAGTCTGCTACAGTACTGGTGGAGGCCGAGGAGGAAGGCGCACCCTGCCATCTGGTGCGCCTATCGTGGAGGGCCTTCGGGCTTTCGCGATGGAGCCGCTTTCGGGCGGCTGCTGCCGACGGGGTCGCGGTTGTTTTGCGAAAGCGTTCCCGTAACCCCGTCACAAGGCGGCGAGGAGGAGGTGGGGGGGTTTTTAGTGGGTATACCGTGGGTCTCATTAGCCTATACGGGAGTCCCACATAACCACTCGGGTTCCTCCCCCTGCCCCCGAGTGGTATGCGTAACGCATTTTCCCCTCCGAAAAAAAAAAAAAAAAAAAAAAAAGGTTAGGTTAGGTTAGGTTAGGTTTTTTTTTTTTTTTTTTTTTTTTTTTTTTTTTTTTTTTTTTTTTTTTTTAAATCACTTTATGTCCTCCAACATAATCGGAGACAGTTTCCAGTGTTTCTAATTGTTATCTATTTATAACATTTTCTACTGTCTTTGTTTAAATTTAGTACAGTTTTTAATACTTTATTATAATTTTATGCTAAACTATAATATATTGTCAATATACTATGATAGCATACTTTGCTTTACCTAGTCTTATTTCTATTTCCAACTTTGATCGCAATTTCCTCACAGTAGTTCATAAACTTTTCCCTATGTTTGGAGGTCATTATGTCTTTTATGGACTCATCTGTCAACTTCATTTGCAGCACCTGTTCTATGTCGAATCTTTCCCTTTCAAATACCGGACATTCCAACAGCAAGTGGGGAACCGATTCTTTTGCTGCTGGATCACATATGCATGATGGGTTCTCCTTACACTTAAAACGATTTAAGTATTCGGAGAACCCACCATGCCCTGTTAATATTTGTGTTCTCCTGTTAGATATTTTCATTTTGCGAGTTATCTTGTACGCAAAGTCCGCATCTGGTAAAAACATTTTGGTGATCGCTCCAGTTTCGCCATTTTTGTATCTTCGATTCCACTCATCAATCGTTGCCGAACGTATGCATCGCTTGATGTGTGAAATTGGACACAGATCATAGTCGGGCTTCCGTTTTGAGTATTTAGCTGCCTCCTTCGCCAAAACATCTGCTCTTTCGTTACCTTCCATCCCCGCATGTGCTTTTATCCAAAACAATTTAACAGTTTTGTTTTGGAGAGATAATGATTTCAGATTCTCTCTAGCTTGAACTGCGAGGGGATGGAGGCAATTCCAGTTCTTTATTGTGAGCAGGGCAGCCATGGAATCGCTGTAAACTCCAAAACTCGAGGCTCTAGAGCTCAACATCACCGCTGTTGCCTTGTATATTGCGAGTAGCTCTGCCTGGTAGACCGTACAGTATTGAGGGAGAGCAAGCTTGAAGGTTTTCGTTTCGATTTCGCCATCCCAAATGGATAAAGCGGCTCCAACCCTCCCTTCAATCTTGCTCCCATCAGTAAAAATGCGAATGTCATATTCGCTATGAGCATTAAGTAGCTCTTGGTCTACCAGACTCACCAACTCCAGCTCGATTCGCTCAGCGGGATGCGGAGCCTCCAGTGCCGAAGACATCCGCTCTGCTTCTCTGTCCCCGAGCATCCGTTGCGGCACTCCCTTTTTTGCTTCATATAATGAAGCGGCTTCTCGTACACGGAGATCGAGGGGAAGAATTCCTGCGAGCACTAGCGCCGAGTTAAGGGAGACCGTTCGGTATGCCTTGCACACCTTTTGAGCGATTCCACGCTGCACCGCCCCCAACTGTTTGATTGTACCCAGCTTACTCACTGCCGGTGCCCAAACGCTTGCTGCGTACAAGATAACCGGTTCCACAGTTGCCGTATAAATTATTCGAATTATTTCCGGGTTGAGCCCCCAGCTGGTCTTTGCTGCTTTGCAGAGCTGTTTGTGGATGCCGATGGCTTTGCGGCAGACGTGGGAAACGTGCGAATTAAAAGTGAGCTTATCGTCAATAATGACGCCAAGCAATTTCATTTCCCTAGACATGGCAATATCGACGCCACCCATGGTCAGGTGTGGGTTGTCGTATTTAAGTTTGCGGGTTATTACCATCGCGCTGGTTTTTTGCGGGGCAAATTTTAATTTGTTACGCACACCCCACACCCGAACACGTTCCAAAGCCGCGTTCGCACGCCTCTCAATGTCGAGCGCTGTCTCACCGTCAAAGACGAGAACCACGTCGTCCGCAAATGCCTGGCAATAGTCCTCGTTAGCAGTCAGACTCTTCAGCAGGGGATCCAGTAGGAGATTCCAGAGGATCGGACCTCCGATAGACCCCTGTACGCATCCTTTGTTGGTGCCTCTCCGGAGTTCCTCGCCCGCATACCTTACATTCACCTTCCTATTACTTAAGTAACTGTCGATGACCCTTCTCAAGTTCCACGGGCAACCCTCTTCTGCCAATCGGATCTTTATTGCAGGCCACCATGCACTGTCGAAGGCTCCCTCTATGTCCAATGAAATCAGCGTTACTATTTTCTTCTGATCGAGTTTGCTGTTTATGTGCTTCATTAAGGTATAGAGGGAGTCTTCGGTGCTTCTTTGGGGCATGAAGCCAAATTGGCGCGAGCTCATTTTCGGCATCAAGTGGAACTTGAGACGGGCCACGACCATTTTTTCAAATATTTTGCCCAGGATTGGCAACAATCCGATAGGTCGATACGCTTTTGGCGTGGAATAATCGCCTTTGCCTGGTTTTTTCAGGATCACCACTATTGCCTCCTTCCATGATTCAGGGAAATGATGGTATTCCAGGCATTTATTTAATAAGGCTAGGAACATCTCTGGGTCACATTCTATTGCCCTACAGCAAATGTCAGACGTGAGACCGTCTGATCCAGGAGCCTTCTTAGGGTTGAAAGACCCACATGCTTGTCTCAATTCCGCCATTGTGAACTGTGGGTCACAAGGACCATCTTGTTCACCACTGTTCACTTTTTCGGCTTTTGAGCGGATTTGCTGATGAAAGGCACTGTCGCTGTCTTTTTGGTCTTCCGGATAAAAAGTTTCAGCTAACAGTTTCACGGAACCTTTGGCGTCCAGCGCCTTCCCATCTCTTTCGAGTGGCAAATCCTCTTCTCTGCGCGATGTTCTGCCTATCACCCTGTAAATCCCCTCCCATACCCCCTCCCTGTCCTGTCTGCTGCAAAAATCCCTCCAGCTCTGGGTTTGAGCGGCTGCTGCTTTTAATTCATACTCTTCTTTTATTTTCAGGTATTCTTCGACGACCCTTTCTCTGCGAGATGGTGCGGCGCACCTGATCCTGCGCTTCCTGACGGCGACTGCTTTCTTCAGCCCGGCGAGTTCCTCGGACCACCACGGCACGGTAAGTCTTTCTTTTTCACTCTTTTTTGGCATCGAGTGTACACACGCCTCTTGGATTACCCTCGTGTAGTTGCTCAGTGCTAGGTCAATTGCCTCCTTTGTGTTAATATTTTGCATATCTGCTTTAGTCAAATTATTTTCGGTTAGCAATTGACAGAGCTTTTCGCGAAACTTAGGCCAATCAGCTTTCTTCGTATTGTACACTCTTGTCGTTCTATTTATCTGGATGCCTTTTGATTTCAGGAGCCGAATATTAAAGGTGATGCCGTTGTGGTCCGAGCTCGTAAGGCTTTCGTCGACCCTCCAGGCTTCCGCCAGGTGCAAGAGATTTGTCGAGCACGCAGTTATATCGACAAAGCTACGGTATCGTTTCCCACCTCGTATTGTATCAAAGGTCGGAGTTTCCCCTCTGTTTAAAATGTCGAAATCCAACTCACCAAGAGTTCCAGCCATCTCTTCACCCCTAAAGTCGATGATTGGGCTACCCCACCAGGGACTCTTTGCATTCGCGTCACCGGCGATGATCCACCTGTCAGAGCCAACCTCTTCCACTATACGCTTAAGTTGATCCAAGTATGGGTCTATGGGTTGATCCGGCTCGAAATAAAATGAGATGAGCGCGATCTTCCAGGCGCTGGTTTCGATCTCTACCACCAAGATGTTGTTTGTGGAGAGTTTCGGGTACTGTTTTACTTTAAGATCTTTGTCGAAAACAGCTATGGCAGCTTTAACAGTACCACCTCCTACACCAGCACACTGAAAGACTCGCGCTCCTCTCGGGCATGCCATGACTTTTGTTCCTCCCACATATGGCTCTTGGATCAACGCTACTGCCACACCACGCTTTTCCGCTTCTATGAGAAGCTCGTTGTGGGCGAGTTTTTTGCGTTGGAGGTTGGCTTGGACGAACTTGTATTTGTGAGTGCCATGAGTGCCCTCAGCAATACGCTACTGTAGATCGGGCGACATCATCCCATCGTTTGCGTATTGAACACGAGGTGCTGAAAGCATTATGCTCCGTGTGCTCAGATTTGGCTTTCACGCAATTTCGACAGCTCGGCGGTATACCCGAGAGCCAGTCAGCACACTCCGATCGCATGTGAGGGCCGCCACAATGGCTGCAAGAATCCACAGACTCTTTGCAGAACCTCTTGCCGTGCCCAAATCCTAGGCAGCGGGTGCATTGGACCAAAGGAGTCTGATCCTCAACTCTGATGCGTTGGAGATCAATATGAACGCTTCCCGAGTCCAACACTCTCCGCCAGATGGTAGGCGAGACGCTCATTATAATGTGGCTAGTATGGGGATTTCTGGTTCTCCGTCTATACTTTATTTCAATGCGGTCTTCCCCTTCGTCGAGGTCACGAAAAACACCACGATTTTGATTCCTGAGGGCTTTTTGTAGGTCTTCATCTGTATTTATGGCCAAGACATTTTTAAAGATCAAAAGTGGGTCTTTGTTTTTCATTTCCTCGACGTTGAGGTTTTCCGCACTGTTTCCCAGTCTTTCCTTCATCCTATTCCTCTCTTCTCTTGAGCTGAAACCCATTATTATTTTTCGGTCCTTTGCCTTTCGAACCTTTTCCACCCTGATCCAACCCTCCTTCGCATCGACCACCTTTCTGACTCTATCGAGAACTTCTTCTCCTGTTTCTTCCTCGTTAGTTGACGTGACTACCACCGAGTGGAGTGTGCTCCTTACGGGTGGTTTCTCACTGTGGCTGGCAGTCACTCTGGCGTATGTTGCTGCGTGGTTCATACTTTCCGTCTTGCTTTCTATTGCTACCCGTAGCTCTTCGATTTTCTTATTATTCTCTGATAATAATTTCGAGTGTTCGTCGATTTTTGTCATCAGGAGTTTTGGGTCAGAGTGGACAAGGAATGCAGAGTCCGTCTCACGTATTTCTGGCTCCGCCGCAACTGTCAAGTTTTGAGCAGGCTCTGTCTTTTTAGTTTTAAGGTCTTGTTCTGCTTCCTTCACCAACTTGTAGAGTCTTTCGACTGCGTCATTTATGGCGTTCTTTATTTCTGTTTTAATGTTTCTGCTGCTGCTCAAATTTAGTTTTGCTTTATTAAGACAGGCCCTCGCTTCCGCCGTCCTATCTAATGGTTTTTTCTTAGGCGGAGATGTAACCTCCACAACCTCTACAGAGGGGCGTCGTGTTAGCGGAACTGATGCAGTATCGCTGTCCTGTGATAGGGGCGTTCGCTGTCTGACCTTGGCAGTTCCAGCCTGCTTCGTCATGGTGTTTCTCAAAATTGGCGTGGGATCCGTATTAACAGATTCCCACTCGTCTATGCTCCGTCGCAATTTATGCCCGGTGGCGGCGTTAGATGCCTTTTCAGTAGTGGAGGAACCCGGTGCAGTATTTATGGCTTCTATTTCGCCGATACTCCGTCTCACACTGAAGGTTTGGGATAAGTCATCCCTATTTTCAGGCGAGTTTCCTACGGGTTTTGGGCTAGTAGAGCTGTTGCTTCTCGCGGCCATTGCCTTCCCCACCGGTGTTCTCAGTCCATGCATATCGAGTGAAGGGATATATTAATTAGCTTAACCGAAAAGCTTAACAGAAAACTGTAAACAGTTTAAAAGTATAATGAAATTTCCCAATAAAGGATGTTCAAAATTTAAATTTAAGGAACGAGAGTAATAGTTGTAGAACTATAACCGTCGAAAGTCTAAACAGTCGGTAAAAGACTGAAAAGTCAAACTACAAATAATAAAATAAGATTCAACGTCAGCTATAATAGGTAAAAGTCAATAACCAAAAAGTGGTTAATGTCAAAGTTATTAAAGTCAAATAATACCAAAGGAAACTTTTACAGTTAAAGAAAATAAACAAAAAATAGTTTAAGTCCAAAAGTAACGATAAAAATAAATGTAAAAGTGGTCGAGCCAATATACCAGAGCCTCAACAGGGTGGGTTGGGCGGGGAAATTTTTTATTTTTCAGGTGCCGGATCACGGCGTGCGACACGTCGTTGGATGCGGCTTGCGACGCTGGACACGATGGTAAGTATTTTCAGGGTAGCGGTAATAGAAAAATTTTTGGCAATTTAGAAAAAACCCTGAAAAATGGGTGTTTTTGAAAAAGTCAATATGGCGGATGGCGCGCAAGCGCGTCGTCACGCAGTCAGGATGTGAAGAACAATGCACCAGGCTATTGAGAATTTAAATCACGCGAATCGGTTAAGCCGATCGCGAGTTATGCAAATTTGAAATTTAACAATGTATGAAAAAACTGAAATTTCGCTAAAAACTGAAAAATTCGCGCAAGATCGCTCCAAAAAGTGCACAGCACACTCGGGTCAAATTAGACACGCAGGAAAAACAAAAAAGTCCGATCAAAATATCAATATTTTCAGTCGAGATATAGTTAGTTTTAAAAATGTCGAGGTTGACCAGGTAGCCTCGGTCGGTAGGTATTCTATAGAATTAAGTTTTAATTTGAAATTTTTCGCTTTTCAGGTGCCGGATCTCGGCGTGCGACACGTCGTTGGATGCGGCTCGCGACGCTGGACACGATGGTGAGTATTTTCAGGGTAGCGGTAATAGAAAAAATTCGGGAAATTTAGAAAAAACCCTGAAAAATGGGTGTTTTCGAAAAAGTCAATATGGCGGATGGCGCGCAAGCGCGTCGTCACGCAGTCAGGATGTGAAGAACAATGCACCAGGCTATTGAGAATTTAAATCACGCGAATCGGTTAAGCCGATCGCGAGTTATGCAAATTTGAAATTTAACAATGTATGAAAAAACTGAAATTTCGCTAAAAACTGAAAAATTCGCGCAAGATCGCTCCAAAAAGTGCACAGCACACTCGGGTCAAATTAGACACGCAGGAAAAACAAAAAAGTCCGATCAAAATATCAATATTTTCAGTCGAGATATAGTTAGTTTTAAAAATGTCGAGGTTGACCAGGTAGCCTCGGTCGGTAGGTATTCTATAGAATTAAGTTTTAATTTGAAATTTTTCGCTTTTCAGGTGCCGGATCTCGGCGTGCGACACGTCGTTGGATGCGGCTCGCGACGCTGGACACGATGGTGAGTATTTTCAGGGTAGCGGTAATAGAAAAAATTCGGGAAATTTAGAAAAAACCCTGAAAAATGGGTGTTTTTGAAAAAGTCAATATGGCGGATGGCGCGCAAGCGCGTCGTCACGCAGTCAGGATGTGAAGAACAATGCACCAGGCTATTGAGAATTTAAATCACGCGAATCGGTTAAGCCGATCGCGAGTTATGCAAATTTGAAATTTAACAATGTATGAAAAAACTGAAATTTCGCTAAAAACTGAAAAATTCGCGCAAGATCGCTCCAAAAAGTGCACAGCACACTCGGGTCAGATTAGACACGCAGGAAAAACAAAAAAGTCCGATCAAAATATCAATATTTTCAGTCGAGATATAGTTAGTTTTAAAAATGTCGAGGTTGACCAGGTAGCCTCGGTCGGTAGGTATTCTATAGAATTAAGTTTTAATTTGAAATTTTTCGCTTTTCAGGTGCCGGATCTCGGCGTGCGACACGTCGTTGGATGCGGCTCGCGACGCTGGACACGATGGTGAGTATTTTCAGGGTAGCGGTAATAGAAAAAATTCGGGAAATTTAGAAAAAACCCTGAAAAATGGGTGTTTTCGAAAAAGTCAATATGGCGGATGGCGCGCAAGCGCGTCGTCACGCAGTCAGGATGTGAAGAACAATGCACCAGGCTATTGAGAATTTAAATCACGCGAATCGGTTAAGCCGATCGCGAGTTATGCAAATTTGAAATTTAACAATGTATGAAAAAACTGAAATTTCGCTAAAAACTGAAAAATTCGCGCAAGATCGCTCCAAAAAGTGCACAGCACACTCGGGTCAAATTAGACACGCAGGAAAAACAAAAAAGTCCGATCAAAATATCAATATTTTCAGTCGAGATATAGTTGGTTAGGTTAGGTTAGGTTAGGTTTTTTTTTTTTTTTTTTTTTTTTTATAATTTCACTATTTACCTCTGCCAAGCAGCAGAGACTTTGTTAATAGGGTGAGTTTCATTCATATATCAGTTGAATACATTTGGGAGTTGAAAGGTTCTTTGTCGGGAACCCCTGTTTTACAATGTTATTACTTCTCTTTGTTATTTTTTATTTTATTTCTGTTCTATTCTCTCGTTTATTGTTTTTACGTTATCTTTCGTTCTTTAAGTTTTTAAGTCTATGTTTAACCGTAGTATTATTATAATACTAGGTAAACATATAATTTCTATTCCAATTTGTTTCTTTTTATTGCAGCTTTTGCTATTTTTTCGCAATATTCGAGGAACTTGTCCCTATTTTTCGTTTGCATTATGTCTTTTATACTGCTTTGGTCCAATTTTAACTCAAGTTTTTGTTCCAGTTCGAACCTTTCTACGTTGTGGATCGGACATTCTAGTAGCAAGTGGGCGATTGTTTCGCTAGCCGCTGGGTCGCAGAGGCATGAGGGGCTCTCCTTACACTTGAAGCGGTTTAAGTATTCGGAGAACCCTCCATGCCCCGTCAAAATTTGCGTCCTAAGCATATTTATGTCTATTTTCCGCATAATCTTGTACGCCGCCCTTACATCCGGGAAATACATTTTGGTCGTTGACGCAGTTTTGCTGTCCACGTACCTCCGGTTCCATTCATCAAGCGTTTTCGAGCGTATGCTCCGCTTGATGAATGACACCGGACACTTGTCGTAATCCGGCTTGCGTTTGAGGTTTGCAGCGGCCTCCTTGGCCAGAGTGTCGGCTCTCTCGTTACCATCCAATCCTACATGGGCTTTTATCCAGAACAAAGTGACAACTTTGTTCTGGAGAGATATCGCTTTTATATTATCTCTTGTTTTGACTGCTAGAGGATGGAGGCAGTTGTAGTTTTGGATGGTTTGGAGAGCGGCCATTGAGTCGCTGAAAACCCCAAACGTCGTCGCGCTCAAGCAATCTCGGATTTTCCCTGTGGCTACGCATATTGCTAGTAGTTCGGCCTGGTACACCGTGCTATAGCTAGGAAGAGCAAGTTTAGCGGTTCGGGTCTCGGCCATGCCTGTCCATATAGAGAGTGCCGCCCCCACTTTGCCGCCAATCTTGCTCCCGTCTGTAAATATTCGGACATCTAGTCCGCTATGAGCGTCGAGTTCTTCTTGGTTAACCAGGCCGACCACCTCTATCTGCATTTGCTCTGCGGGATGCAAAGCTCCGATGGCTGGAGCCATCCTCTCAACCTCTCTGTCCCCCAGGATAGATTGTGGCACCCCTTTTCTTGCTTCGTATAGCGAAGCCGCTTCTCGGACTCGGAGGTCGAGAGGAAGGACACCCGCCAGAGCTAAAGAAGCGCACAGGGATACCGTACGGTAGGCCTTGCACAGCTTCTGTGCGATGCCCCGCTGCACAATCTCTAAGTGCTTGATAACGCCCAACTTCTCAACAGCCGGTGCCCATGCGCTGGCGGCGTACAAGACTATGGGTTCTATAGTTGCAGTGTAGATCACGCGTATAACTTCCGGATTAAGCCCCCAGCTAGCTTTTGCAGCTTTGGAAAGCTGCTTATAGACCCTGATTGCTTTCCGACTGACGTTCGCGATGTGGGCGTTAAAAGTTAGTTTGTCGTCGATAGTGACACCCAACACTTTTATTTCTCTCGACATGCCAACTGCGATACCGCCCATGCTGAGGCGAGGGGTGTCGTACTTCAGCTTTTTTGTTATGACCATGGCGTTGGTCTTTTGTGGCGCAAATTTGAGCTTATTCTTCACCCCCCATTCTCTGACATGCTCAAGAGCAGCGTTGGCACGTGTTTGGGCCTCGTGTGCGGTGTCACCATCGAAAACAAGCACAACGTCATCAGCGAACGCCTGGCAGTAGTCCCTTCTGCGCGTAAGGCTCTTTAGAAGTGGGTCCAGAAGCAGGTTCCACAGCAGTGGGCCCCCGATAGAGCCCTGAACGCAGCCCTTGCTTGTACCTTTCCCGAACTCCTCCCCAGCATATCTGACTTTAACCCTTCTATCGTTGAGATAGCTGTCAATGACCCTCCTCAAGTTCACTGGACACTTTTCCTCTGCCAATCGAACTTTGATGGCTGGCCACCATGCACTGTCGAAGGCTCCCTCTATATCCAACGATACTAAGACTGTCACTTTCTTTTGGTCCAGTTTCTTTCGTATGTACTGCATTAGAGTATAGAGGGAGTCCTCAGTGCTTCTCTGTGGCATAAATCCGTATTGGCGAGTACTCATTTTAGGTAGCAGATGAAACTTGAGGCGGGCCACCAGCATCTTCTCATAGATTTTCCCGAGTATTGGAAGAAGGCCTATAGGTCGATAGGCCTTGGGGTTGGTATAGTCCCCTTTCCCAGGTTTCCTTAGACAAATGACGGTGGCCACCTTCCAAGACTCGGGGAAATGATGAAGTGTTAAGCACTTATTTAAGATTGCTAGGAAGAGTTCGGGATCGGCTTCGATAGCATGACGGCAGATATCCGCTGTAAGACCATCCTCTCCTGGGGCCTTTTTTGGGTTAAAGGAGTTGTACGCGTTCTTAAGCTCGACCATCGTGAAAGGTGGGTCACAAGTATCAACTTTGTCCCCATCATTCGCTTTCTTAGCTCTGGTTCGAACTTCTGCTTGGTGGGAGTTGTCGCTTTCGGGAGAATCTTCAGGATAGAAGGTCTCCGCTAATAATTTAGCGGATTCCTCCGCGTCCAGAACCTTTCCATCCCTTACTAGCGGCAAATCCTCGTCTCTACGCGTGGTCCTTCCTATAACCCTGTATATTCCTTCTCAGACCCCCTCCCTGTCCTGTTTACAGCAAAAATCTTTCCAGCTATCGGTTTGGGCCTGGGCAGCTAACTTTTCGTACTCTTCTTTCTGTTTCAGGTAGTCATCCACAACCCTCGACCTTCGCACCGGAGCAGCGCATCGGATTCTGCGCTTTTTGGTGGCGACCAGTCTCTTCATCTCAGCAAGTTTTTCGGACCACCACGGCAATGTAAGTACCTCCCGGTTTTTCTTTCTAGGTATTCTCTGTGAGCATACTTCTTGGATTGTTTCAGTATAGGTTCCAACGGTTTTGTCTAATTGATCCACAGAACTTATTTTTTCCACCTCAGATGTCGTGAGCTCTTTTGATAAGAATGATTGACTGAGTTCCTTCCGGAACTCAGACCAGTTTACCTTTTTCGTGCTGTAAATTCTTGTTGTTCTGTGGACTTTTACCGCGCTACTTCTCTCCAAGAAGATGTTAAAGAGTATGCCGTTGTGGTCCGAACTTGTGAGACCCTCGTCTACTCGCCAGTCGCCAACCAGATCCAATATGTCAGTGGAGCACGCTGTTACATCCACATAACTTTTGTAGTGTTTTCCTCCTCGGATAGTGTCGAAGGTCGGGATGACCCCTGTATTGAGCACGTTTAGCCCCATTTCATCGAGGGTTTCCGCCAATAGTTCGCCTCGGTGACATACTACAGGGCTCTCCCACCACGTGTTCTTGGCATTTGCATCTCCTCCAATGATCAGACTAACAGAGCCAATCTCCCTTTCAATGGCCTTGAGATGTTCCAAGTATGGCTCCATTGGTCGGTCCGGCTCAAAGTAATATGAGACCAGAGTGATCTTCCAAGCACTAGTCTGGATACCCACCACGACGATGTTATTTGTGGTGAGTTTTGGGTACTGTATGACTTTTATGTCGCTGTCGAATACAGCTATCGCCGCCTTCACAGTCCCATCTCCAGGTGTAGTGCTTTGGAAGACCCTCGCACCCCTTCTGCTTTTCATTACCTGTGCCGAACCTATATAGGGCTCTTGGATGAGAGCCACTGCGACTTTACGCTTTTGTGCCTCCATGAACATTTCATCAGTCGCCAGCTTTTTCTTTTGGAGATTGGCCTGCACTATTTTATAAGAAATCGTTTCGCCTTGAGAGCCTTTAGCAGTACGCTATCGTCGACCGAGCCAATTCGTCCCACTTACGTCTCACCGGGCAGCCGTGACTAAAGGCATTATGCTCCAAATTTGCAGCTTTAGTTAATTTGCAGTTTCGACATTTTGGGGGCACATCTGCGAGGAAGTCCGCACATTCCGTCCGCAGATGGGGTCCACCACAGTGGCTACACACATCCGCTGTCTCCGTGCAGTGGCGCTTCCCGTGTCCGAAGCCCAAGCACCGCGTGCATTGGACTAACGGAGACTGGTCTTCAACTCGAATGTGTTGAAGGTCAATACGCACCGTTCCCAGTTCAACTGCCCTCCGCCAGATGGCCGGCGACACACGGACAACTACGTGTCCGGTAAGGGGGTTTCTGGCTCGTCGTCGATAGCGAACCTCCATTCTATCCTCCCCTTCATCGAGGTTTTGGAACATACAACGATTTTGGCTCCTTAGTGCTCCCAGAATGTCCTCGTCCGTATGGACTTTGAGAACATTCCAGAGCACCAACAACGGATCTTTGTTTTTAACCTCCTCAACATTGAGGTTGACCCCATCTTTTTGGAGCCTGTCTTTAGCTTTGTCCCTTTCCTCTCTTGTCTTAAACCCCATGATCAACTTCCTGTCTCTTGCCTTTCTTACCCTTTCCACGGTTACCCACCCCTCCTTCGCATCAACTGCCTTCCTCACCTTATCCAATATATCCTCTCCAGATTCTGTTTCATCTTTCGACGAGACCACGACGGAGTGCAGGGTATTCCGCTTAAGTTGCGCTTTCAAGTCGCTATTTGGGGTCGCTGCGACAGTCGCATAGGTGGTTTTCGCCATCCGTTCCAAAATCTCTTTTTGCTGGCTCAATGTCTCACTTAACTCTCCCATTTTCTTACCCTGTTCCAAAAGGAGCCTTGTTTGCTCGTTTAATTGAGTAGTCACTGCGTTTTGCCCAACACTTATGGAAAATGTTGAATCTATAGCAGAGATGTCCCCTTCCTTTTCAGCATCAGGTGCCTCCCTCCCAGGTCCGACCTTCTTTTTTAAGTCTGCTTCCGCCTCTTTAACAATTTGGTAGAGCCTGTCTATTGACTCGATCACGGCTGTCTTTATGTCGGTCTTTATGTTCCTGGAATTGGACAGGTTAAGCTTGGCCTTGTTTAAACAAGCCCTCGCCTCCGCCGACCTATTTGGATATTTCGGTTTTTGCGGAGAAGAGCCTTTTGTTGCTGTCGGTGTCTTGCTGTCCTGAGAGAGTGGCAATCTGACCCTTGTTTTAGAAGGACCTGCCTGAGTCGTCTGGCTCAAGCTAACAAGGTTCCCAGAATCCGTACTTGCGGCTTCCCAATCCCCTATACTGCGTCGGACACTGGTTTGTCCATTTGTTGCTTCCTTTTCCGGTGTTGTTTCGCCTACTATTATAAGTTTTCCAGGTGTTCTACACACAGCCATAGTGATGGATTGAGATGAAGAGGTAATAGTGAATAATAATTTAAAAAGATTGTAAAGTAAAATTTAATCGAAATAGAATTAGGGTTAAAAAAAACCAGGTAGAACCCTTTTTAAAACAAATCGAAGTGAAAATTGCTCACTAAGAGTCAAGTTGAAAGTGTAAAAGTCAAAAAGATAAGTGATGACGTGTCAATGTGCTAAATGCACGTATAAAGTCAAATTAGTCTAGAAACTATAAAAAATAAACACAAAAATTTTTGAATTTTCACCGAGGTTTTTCGTTTCTCAGGTGCCGGATCACGGCGTGCGACACGTCGTTGGATGCGGCTTGCGACGCTGGACACGATGGTAAGTATTTTCAGGGTAGCGGTAATAGAAAAATTTTTGGCAATTTAGAAAAAACCCTGAAAAATGGGTGTTTTTGAAAAAGTCAATATGGCGGATGGCGCGCAAGCGCGTCGTCACGCAGTCAGGATGTGAAGAACAATGCACCAGGCTATTGAGAATTTAAATCACGCGAATCGGTTAAGCCGATCGCGAGTTATGCAAATTTGAAATTTAACAATGTATGAAAAAACTGAAATTTCGCTAAAAACTGAAAAATTCGCGCAAGATCGCTCCAAAAAGTGCACAGCACACTCGGGTAAAATTAAACACGCAGGAAAAACAGAAAAGTCCGATCAAAATATCAATATTTTCAGTCGAGATATAGTTGGGTTAGGTTAGGTTAGGTTAGGTTAGGTTAGGTTAGGTTCCCCCCCGATGGTTGCTCGCCTTGTCGTGGCGGGGGGGCTCTAGTAACCGTGGATTGGTCACCCACGGTGAAGCGAAGAGGCAACCAGGGCCGGCCCGTGGCTGGCCCAAGGAGGGCGCTCCCAGCGGGCTGAACAAGCCCGCTGCAGACGCGCATTGAGGTGGGACCGCAGAAGAAGAGGAGTATCTGTGATCCACTTCTTTTGCGGGCCGTGGAGGGATCGCAGGGGAAGAGGCGTGTTGGTGTTACGCTGTGCCACTCTCCCTATCCCCTGCGAACTTGCGGGGCCGTTCCGTCGAAACGGCACACTGGTGGGGCCGCGGAGGAGGAGGCATGTCGGGAGCGGTGCGCCGCTTGCCTTCTCCTCTGCGGCCGAGGTGTGGTCGGTGGCAGAACCATAGACCTAATCTGCCACCGGGTACCTGATAACTGGTACCCGTGGCCTCCAGTGGCGGACTCGGGGGGAGTCTGCTACAGTACTGGTGGAGGCCGAGGAGGAAGGCGCACCCTGCCATCTGGTGCGCCTATCGTGGAGGGCCTTCGGGCTTTCGCGATGGAGCCGCTTTCGGGCGGCTGCTGCCGACGGGGTCGCGGTTGTTTTGCGAAAGCGTTCCCGTAACCCCGTCACAAGGCGGCGAGGAGGAGGTGGGGGGGTTTTTAGTGGGTATACCGTGGGTCTCATTAGCCTATACGGGAGTCCCACATAACCACTCGGGTTCCTCCCCCTGCCCCCGAGTGGTATGCGTAACGCATTTTCCCCTCCGAAAAAAAAAAAAAAAAAAAAAAAAAAAAAAAGGTTAGGTTAGGTTCCCCCCCGATGGTTGCTCGCCTTGTCGTGGCGGGGGGGCTCTAGTAACCGTGGTTGTGGAAGTCCACGGTGAAGCAAAGAGGCAACCGGGCCGGCTTGTTGAGGAGCCAGGCTGGCCCGAGGAGGGCGCTCCCAGCGGGCTGTACAAGTCCGCTGCGGACGCGCTAGGAGGTGGGACCGCGGGAGAAGAGGAGTGCCGGTATTACGGTGCGCCGTTCTCCCTATCTCTCGCGGCCGTGGCGAGATCGCAGGGGGTAGGGAGCTCGCAATCCGTATCCCCTGCGAGCTGGCGAGGCCGTTCCCTGGGAACGGCACTGGTGGGGCCGCAGAGGAGGAGGCATGTTGGTATAACGGTGCGCCGCTTGCCCTATCCTCTGCGGCCGAGGTGTGGTCGGTGGCAGAGCCACGTACCAGATCTGCCACATGGCCTCCTAGTAGCAGACTCTCGATGGAGTCTGCTACAGTACTGGTGGAGTGGAGGCCGAGGAGGAGGGTGTGATCTGCCTAGTGTTCCCGGCAGATCACGCCGTGTAGGAGGTCGGGGTGGGAGGACCTCGTGGATGGAGGAGTGATCCACGAGCTTCTTCCACCCCGAGACGTGGAGGGTCCGCGAGAGCGGACAGCACCAGCGGGTTCGCGGAAGAATGCGAAAGTGTCCCCACGTTCCCGCCCTAATGGTGCCAGGTGGAACACCGCGGGGTTTAGTGGGTATACCCCGACCTTTTCAGGACGGAGCAGTGCCCTTTTCAGGGCGCCGGGAGTCCCACACATCGTGCGTAACGCATTCCCCGCGTCAAAAAAAAAAAAAAAAAAGGTTAGGTTAGGTTAGGTTAGGTTTTTTTTTTTTTTTTTTTTTTTTTTTTTTTTTTTTTTTTTTTTTTTTTTTTCTTGTTTCTCTCCGATGTAGAGGTCGGAGGTTTATTATCTTTAGATCTTGTTGACTTTTAGTGGGTTTTTTCATCCATCCCTTATCGGGATGCCTTCGTCAGTCATTCACGTAAATATGTTTGACGTGCAGACGCAGTTGATGAGATCTTGTTATTCACATTTTTATAAGATTATTATTATTTATATTATTTCTGTTTCTATATTTATTTATTTACTTTTTTTTTTTTTGTTTTTTTTTTTTTTTTTGTGTATGTATTGTTTTTATTTATTTTTTCTTTTACTTTAACACAAGATTAAATATATCTCAGTATATTATCTGTGTTAATTTCTTATACTATGTTTTATTACTATCTATAACAGTTTTACATATCTCTACACAATAATCTAGGAATTCTGGTCTCAAATCTTTATTACCTATTATATCTGCTATTATTTCTTTATTTAATTTTATGTTTAATTTATTTTCCAGGTCGTGTCTACGCAGACCAAATCTGGGGCAGCTTGTAAGGAGATGAGGGATATTTTCCGATTCTTCGGGATCACAACAGCAGGCGGGAGACTCCTTCTTTTTAAATCTGTGGAGGTATGCCGAGAATCCTCCATGACCAGTGAAAAGCTGAGTGTGGATCTGGGTTACTTTGATACTTCTGCAGATTTTGTGTGCCCCTGCAGCGGTAGGGAAAAACATTTTTGTTACCCCAGCAGTTGTCTCTTTAAGGTACCTTTCGTTCCACATATCGACAGATCTTCCTCTGATTGTACGTTTGATATAGGAAATGGGACACCGATCGTAATCTGGCTTTGTTTTTCTGTTAAGCGCTGCATCTTTTGCTAATTCGTCAGCCTTTTCATTCCCTATTATTCCGACATGTGCTTTTACCCAGTATAACTTTACAAGTTTATCGGTTTCTTTTAATGTCCGTAGGTTCATCCTTGTTTTGACAACGAGCGGGTTGTACGAGTCACTGTTTTTCAGGAGTTCCAGCGTGGATCTGGAGTCACTGTATATGGAGAATTTCTCAACTCCGCTGCCGAGGATCAATTCTGTGGCTCTATATATTGCATAAAGTTCAGCCTGGAAGACGGTGCAGTACTCTTCCAGTTTAAATTTTCGGTTTTTCGTTTCAGCAGCACCATTCCACCAGGAAAGTGCCGCTCCAACCTTACCGTCAATTTTGCTACCGTCTGTGAAGATGTGTACTGCACCCTCCTCCATGCTCAACTTGACTTCGTCTTCGCTTCCCAGACAGTCAAACTCCAAGTCCTCATCCCAGGCCGGATGAGGCCTCTCGAAGAAGGCTGCCTTCTCTTCTACTGAACGGTCTCCAAGAATCAGTTGCGGTTTTCCTCTCTTTGCTTCATAGAGGGATGCCACCTCCTTCACCCTCAGATCAAGTGGTAGCAGTCCCGTAATAATGAGAGCTGAATTCATGGAGACCGTTCTGTACGCCTTGCTCACTTTTTGGGCGAAACCTCGGAGGACTGTGTTCAGCTGGTTCTTTATATAGACTTTGTCTGCCGCCTTAGACCACACACTGGCAGCATAGAGTATCACCGGCTCTGCGACTGCCACATAGATTGTCCGGACGACCTCCGGATTTAAGCCCCAGGTCACTCGCGCTGCGCAAGACAACTGTCTAAATATATTAATTGCCTTCTTACAGACGTACGTCACATGATTACGGTACGTCAATTTATGGTCGATGATTAGTCCCAGCAGCTTTATTTCCTCCACCAATTTAATGTCCTTGCTGCCCATGTGCAACCGTGGGGTGTCAAATTTCAGTTTTTTAGTTATAAGCATGGCGTTCGTTTTATGGGCCGCAAACTTTAACCTGTTTTTGGCACCCCACCGCTCCACAGCGGCGAGACTGGCGTTGGCTTCATTCTCAAGGTTTAAAGCCGTTTTGGCAGAGAAAACAAGAACCACGTCATCTGCAAAGGCTTGGCAGTACGTATTTTTCTTTTCCAGCTCTTCAAGCAGAGGATCCAATAGCAAGTTCCACAATGTGGGGCCTGCAATGGATCCCTGCACGCAGCCCATGGTTGTTTTCTTCGTGAACTCGGCTCCAGCGTACTTTACCGTCACCTTTCTATCATCGAGGTAACTGGCCATCATCCTCCGCAAGTTGCAAGGGCAGCGCTTTTCAGCCAGACGACTTTTTACTGCTGGCCACCAAGCGCTATCAAACGCACCCTCGATGTCCAGCGAGACGAGGAGTACGAGGTTCTTTTCCTTGAGCTTGATGTCTATATGCTGGGTTAGGTCATACAATGCATCCTCCGTGCTTCGTTGAGGTACAAAACCATATTGTCGGGGATTCATACGAGGCAAAATATACCACCTGAGTCTACGGACCAACATTTTTTCTAGGATTTTTCCTAAAACTGATAGTAACCCTATTGGCCGGTATGATTTGGGATGCGTGTATGACTCTTTCCCCGGTTTCCGCAGTACAACCACGGCTGCTATTTTCCAGCTGTTCGGAAAGTGGGATAGCTGTAGACACTTGTTTGCGATGGCAAGAAACAGGTCTTCATCTGCGCCAATAGCGGACTGACAAATATCAGCCGTAAAACCATCAGGTCCCGGTGCCTTCTTGGGGTTGAAGCTATTTGCTGCATATCTTAACTCAGAGGTAGTAAAGGGTGGATCCCATGAGTCTTCGGGCATGCGCTCTTCACATTTAGATGCCTCTTCTCTTATTTTTCTGTGCTCTGAGTTGTCTTCTTCTGGCTTGTCATCGGGAAAGAAGGTCTTCGCAAGCAATGCGGCTGAATCCTCAGGATTCAGAGTTTTGTCCTTTTCCACCATTGGCACGTCTTCATACCTCTTTTTCGTTCTTGCAATCACCCTATAGATGCCGTCCCAGACGCTTTCCTTGTCCTGTCTGCCGCAGAAGAATTTCCAGCTTTCAGTTTGAGCTCTTGAAGCTTCTAGTTCGTATTCTTCTTTGGCTTTCAGGTACTCGGATACCACCCATGCTCGGCGTTGGGAGGCAGCGCAACGTATACGTCTTTTCTTCGTATTCATATTTCGCTTTAACTGATCCAGCTTTTTGTTCCACCAAGGTATGTAAGTTTTGTTAACTTTTTTAATGCTAGGTATAGTTTGGTTACAAGTTTCTGTAATAATTTCGGTATATTTCTGAATAGCGTTTTCCAATTGTTCGATACTAGTTATTTTGTCTATTTCTATTTTGTTTAAGTTATTTGATTTTAGTGACTCTTTAAATTTTGATTGAAATTGGTTCCAATTAGCTTTTTTAGTATTGTAGATTTTAGTGCTGCTATATTTTATTTTGTTTCCGATACTTTTAGTAGTGGTAAGCTGGATCAGTATTGCGTTATGGTCTGCGCTTGTTAGCTCAGGATCGACCTTCCAATCGTCCACGCAATTGAGCATGTCATCCGAGCAAGCCGTAATGTCTACATGGCTTTTATAACGTTTGCCTCCTCTGACAGTGTCAAATGTGGGAACATCTCCGCGATTAAGCACATGGAGGTTTAGATCTTCTAGGGTCGCTGATAGGACTTTCCCTCTTTCATCTTCTTTTTCACTGCCCCACCATGCGCTCCACGCGTTGACGTCCCCCCCCACGAGGACACTGGTTCCCTCTGACTTTGCCACGATTTCTCTCAGCTGACCGAGATAAGGCTCCAACTCAGTATTATCCTCGAAGTACACCGATACAGCCATCGTGCTTTTGCCTTCTATGGTGAGTTTGACTACAACAATATTCTCAGTAGTCAGCGTTGGCACCATGACTGCATCGATGTTACTATCGAATACGGCTATTGCGGTTTTATTTGCTTTTTCTCCGGCATTCATATATTGAAATATCCTTGTGCCGGAATAGCTTTTCATCACGCCTGTAGAGCCAGTATATGGTTCTTGAATGAGTGCGTAGGCTACCTTCATGCGGCCAGCTTCCAGTACGAGCTCTTCGGTGGCAAGTTTCTTTCTTTGGAGGTTGGCCTGTATAACCTTATATTTATGTTTGGTTTCAGCTGCTCTATCCACCGACACGCCCTTAGCAGTATTCTACCGCTGTTCTCGCCAAGATATCCCACTTTTTCCGAACTGCGCACTCTTTATCAAAGGCATTGTGTCTTGCATCCTTCTTTGCCAGAAAGCAATTCCTGCATTTAGGTGCGTCCCCTAGTGCGACCGCTGGACACTCCGCTCTGGTATGTGGTTCACCGCAATGGCTACAGAGCACCGCCGGATTCGTGCATGATTTTCTGCCATGTCCATAGGCCAGGCACTTGGTGCACTGTATTAGTGGCGACTGGTCTTGAACTACCACTCTCTGAAGGTCAATGTGAATCTTCCCTGCAGAGGTTAAGCGTTTCCAGATAGTTGGGGGTACCTGGAGCACTATGTGATTCACTAGGGGGTTTCGGGCTCTTCGCCTATATTTCACCTGAATTTCGGATCTATCGAATTTTACTCCTTCGAGAAGGTGGCCGTTTTGTGTCTCAATAGCTTCAAGCAGATCATCATCTTGGACATAAGTCATTACATCTTTAATGATGAGCAGTGGATGCTTGTTGGTGGTCTGTTCTACTTTAAGCGCTGATTTTGAGTCACGTAATTTAGACGACACCTTCTCGAGTTCGTCTTTCTTTGAGCAGCTGAGCACAACCGACTGGTTCCTGGCTTTCCGCAGGTAATCAACCTTTATTCCGGTTTTCTTTGCATCAACTGCTTCTCTTATTTTGTTGATCACCGTATCAGATGTGTCGGTTTCATTAGGCGATGAGACAATGATGGAATGCATGTTCCCGCGGGGTATACTTGGCGCGGGAATTTCTGGCCTTTGGCTAGACACAGTTGGAACAGACATTGCTGTCACTTGCGCGTAGGTGTTCATACCTTCCAATCTGCCATCCAGTTTCTTAAGAAGGGTTTTGGATTCTTCGTGTGCCATGCTTATTTCTTCTATAGAGTTTTGGTTTTGTTTTATTCTGTTTGAGAGTTCGTATTTAAGGTCACTCTGAAGAATTTCCTTAACCTCTCTTATCTCTTTTAAGATAGCATGGCTTTGATCCGTACTTTCGCTTTCTTCCTCTTTGTCCAAAACACTTGTGGTCTTAGTTGCTTTCGCGTCTGCCGTGTCTATTTTTTTAACAATTTCAAACATGCCTTTAATACATTCTAGGACTGTTTTCTTTATGGTAGTTTTTATATTTCCAGACAAATCCATGTTTGCCTTGGCTTTCAGCATAAGAGCGCGTGCCTCTGCCGTCGCTGATTGCTTCGATTTGGCCTTTGTGTCACTTTCCGCTTTTTGAGTAGGCGTTTTCTTCAAGGCGTCATTAATCTTATCTGTGGTGCGAGGTGGTGTGTGCACCACAGCCTGCGTAGTTGTCTCCGATAAACAGGGAGTAGGATCGGTGTTTGCCATTTCCCATTCATCGATACTACGCCTGACGCTTGAAGACGCCACTCCTGTTTTTAGTGGTGATTTAGCACCACCAACTACTTTAGGGGTTCTGTGACCAAACATGGTGCGTCCGCTTATTAAAAGTCAAATGTCAACAAAAGGTAACGACTAACACTAATATAAGTTGTATAAACAGGGTCAGATAAAATAATTAATGTCGAGAGCCAAAAAGTGGTTTCGACGGTTTTACTATAAAAGTAAAGGTTAAAAACTTAATATAATCCTTAAGATTTAATAAAAATAAACAAAATTAATGTTTAAGTCCAAAAAACAAGCCAGTAAAATTTGTAAAAGTGGTCGAGCCAATATACCTAAGTTAATTCAGGGTGGGTGGGCGGGGAAATTTTTCGTTTTTCAGGTGCCGGATCTCGGCGTGCGACACGTCGTTGGATGCGGCTTGCGACGCTGGACACGATGGTAAGTATTTTCAGGGTAGCGGTAATAGAAAAATTTTTGGCAATTTAGAAAAAACCCTGAAAAATGGGTGTTTTTGAAAAAGTCAATATGGCGGATGGCGCGCAAGCGCGTCGTCACGCAGTCAGGATGTGAAGAACAATGCACCAGGCTATTGAGAATTTAAATCACGCGAATCGGTTAAGCCGATCGCGAGTTATGCAAATTTGAAATTTAACAATGTATGAAAAAACTGAAATTTCGCTAAAAACTGAAAAATTCGCGCAAGATTGCTCCAAAAAGTGCACAGCACACTCGGGTAAAATTAAACACGCAGGAAAAACAAAAAAGTCCGATCAAAATATCAATATTTTCAGTCGAGATATAGTTAGTTTTAAAAATGTCGAGGTTGACCAGGTAGCCTCGGTCGGTAGGTATTCTATAGAATTATGTTTTAATTTGAAATTTTTCGCTTTTCAGGTGCCGGATCACGGCGTGCGACACGTCGTTGGATGCGGCTTGCGACGCTGGACACGATGGTAAGTATTTTCAGGGTAGCGGTAATAGAAAAATTTTTGGCAATTTAGAAAAAACCCTGAAAAATGGGTGTTTTTGAAAAAGTCAATATGGCGGATGGCGCGCAAGCGCGTCGTCACGCAGTCAGGATGTGAAGAACAATGCACCAGGCTATTGAGAATTTAAATCACGCGAATCGGTTAAGCCGATCGCGAGTTATGCAAATTTGAAATTTAACAATGTATGAAAAAACTGAAATTTCGCTAAAAACTGAAAAATTCGCGCAAGATTGCTCCAAAAAGTGCACAGCACACTCGGGTAAAATTAAACACGCAGGAAAAACAAAAAAGTCCGATCAAAATATCAATATTTTCAGTCGAGATATAGTTAGTTTTAAAAATGTCGAGGTTGACCAGGTAGCCTCGGTCGGTAGGTATTCTATAGAATTATGTTTTAATTTGAAATTTTTCGCTTTTCAGGTGCCGGATCACGGCGTGCGACACGTCGTTGGATGCGGCTTGCGACGCTGGACACGATGGTAAGTATTTTCAGGGTAGCGGTAATAGAAAAATTTTTGGCAATTTAGAAAAAACCCTGAAAAATGGGTGTTTTTGAAAAAGTCAATATGGCGGATGGCGCGCAAGCGCGTCGTCACGCAGTCAGGATGTGAAGAACAATGCACCAGGCTATTGAGAATTTAAATCACGCGAATCGGTTAAGCCGATCGCGAGTTATGCAAATTTGAAATTTAACAATGTATGAAAAAACTGAAATTTCGCTAAAAACTGAAAAATTCGCGCAAGATTGCTCCAAAAAGTGCACAGCACACTCGGGTAAAATTAAACACGCAGGAAAAACAAAAAAGTCCGATCAAAATATCAATATTTTCAGTCGAGATATAGTTAGTTTTAAAAATGTCGAGGTTGACCAGGTAGCCTCGGTCGGTAGGTATTCTATAGAATTATGTTTTAATTTGAAATTTTTCGCTTTTCAGGTGCCGGATCACGGCGTGCGACACGTCGTTGGATGCGGCTTGCGACGCTGGACACGATGGTAAGTATTTTCAGGGTAGCGGTAATAGAAAAATTTTTGGCAATTTAGAAAAAACCCTGAAAAATGGGTGTTTTTGAAAAAGTCAATATGGCGGATGGCGCGCAAGCGCGTCGTCACGCAGTCAGGATGTGAAGAACAATGCACCAGGCTATTGAGAATTTAAATCACGCGAATCGGTTAAGCCGATCGCGAGTTATGCAAATTTGAAATTTAACAATGTATGAAAAAACTGAAATTTCGCTAAAAACTGAAAAATTCGCGCAAGATTGCTCCAAAAAGTGCACAGCACACTCGGGTAAAATTAAACACGCAGGAAAAACAAAAAAGTCCGATCAAAATATCAATATTTTCAGTCGAGATATAGTTAGTTTTAAAAATGTCGAGGTTGACCAGGTAGCCTCGGTCGGTAGGTATTCTATAGAATTATGTTTTAATTTGAAATTTTTCGCTTTTCAGGTGCCGGATCACGGCGTGCGACACGTCGTTGGATGCGGCTTGCGACGCTGGACACGATGGTAAGTATTTTCAGGGTAGCGGTAATAGAAAAATTTTTGGCAATTTAGAAAAAACCCTGAAAAATGGGTGTTTTTGAAAAAGTCAATATGGCGGATGGCGCGCAAGCGCGTCGTCACGCAGTCAGGATGTGAAGAACAATGCACCAGGCTATTGAGAATTTAAATCACGCGAATCGGTTAAGCCGATCGCGAGTTATGCAAATTTGAAATTTAACAATGTATGAAAAAACTGAAATTTCGCTAAAAACTGAAAAATTCGCGCAAGATTGCTCCAAAAAGTGCACAGCACACTCGGGTAAAATTAAACACGCAGGAAAAACAAAAAAGTCCGATCAAAATATCAATATTTTCAGTCGAGATATAGTTAGTTTTAAAAATGTCGAGGTTGACCAGGTAGCCTCGGTCGGTAGGTATTCTATAGAATTATGTTTTAATTTGAAATTTTTCGCTTTTCAGGTGCCGGATCACGGCGTGCGACACGTCGTTGGATGCGGCTTGCGACGCTGGACACGATGGTAAGTATTTTCAGGGTAGCGGTAATAGAAAAATTTTTGGCAATTTAGAAAAAACCCTGAAAAATGGGTGTTTTTGAAAAAGTCAATATGGCGGATGGCGCGCAAGCGCGTCGTCACGCAGTCAGGATGTGAAGAACAATG
Organism: Teleiodes luculella; assembly: GCA_948473455.1. Taxonomy (NCBI): domain Eukaryota; kingdom Metazoa; phylum Arthropoda; class Insecta; order Lepidoptera; family Gelechiidae; genus Teleiodes; species Teleiodes luculella. The sequence continues at coordinate 48,205 of CAOKYR010000417.1, read as the reverse complement.
CACCAGGCTATTGAGAATTTAAATCACGCGAATCGGTTAAGCCGATCGCGAGTTATGCAAATTTGAAATTTAACAATGTATGAAAAAACTGAAATTTCGCTAAAAACTGAAAAATTCGCGCAAGATTGCTCCAAAAAGTGCACAGCACACTCGGGTAAAATTAAACACGCAGGAAAAACAAAAAAGTCCGATCAAAATATCAATATTTTCAGTCGAGATATAGTTAGTTTTAAAAATGTCGAGGTTGACCAGGTAGCCTCGGTCGGTAGGTATTCTATAGAATTATGTTTTAATTTGAAATTTTTCGCTTTTCAGGTGCCGGATCACGGCGTGCGACACGTCGTTGGATGCGGCTTGCGACGCTGGACACGATGGTAAGTATTTTCAGGGTAGCGGTAATAGAAAAATTTTTGGCAATTTAGAAAAAACCCTGAAAAATGGGTGTTTTTGAAAAAGTCAATATGGCGGATGGCGCGCAAGCGCGTCGTCACGCAGTCAGGATGTGAAGAACAATGCACCAGGCTATTGAGAATTTAAATCACGCGAATCGGTTAAGCCGATCGCGAGTTATGCAAATTTGAAATTTAACAATGTATGAAAAAACTGAAATTTCGCTAAAAACTGAAAAATTCGCGCAAGATTGCTCCAAAAAGTGCACAGCACACTCGGGTAAAATTAAACACGCAGGAAAAACAAAAAAGTCCGATCAAAATATCAATATTTTCAGTCGAGATATAGTTAGTTTTAAAAATGTCGAGGTTGACCAGGTAGCCTCGGTCGGTAGGTATTCTATAGAATTATGTTTTAATTTGAAATTTTTCGCTTTTCAGGTGCCGGATCACGGCGTGCGACACGTCGTTGGATGCGGCTTGCGACGCTGGACACGATGGTAAGTATTTTCAGGGTAGCGGTAATAGAAAAATTTTTGGCAATTTAGAAAAAACCCTGAAAAATGGGTGTTTTTGAAAAAGTCAATATGGCGGATGGCGCGCAAGCGCGTCGTCACGCAGTCAGGATGTGAAGAACAATGCACCAGGCTATTGAGAATTTAAATCACGCGAATCGGTTAAGCCGATCGCGAGTTATGCAAATTTGAAATTTAACAATGTATGAAAAAACTGAAATTTCGCTAAAAACTGAAAAATTCGCGCAAGATTGCTCCAAAAAGTGCACAGCACACTCGGGTAAAATTAAACACGCAGGAAAAACAAAAAAGTCCGATCAAAATATCAATATTTTCAGTCGAGATATAGTTAGTTTTAAAAATGTCGAGGTTGACCAGGTAGCCTCGGTCGGTAGGTATTCTATAGAATTATGTTTTAATTTGAAATTTTTCGCTTTTCAGGTGCCGGATCACGGCGTGCGACACGTCGTTGGATGCGGCTTGCGACGCTGGACACGATGGTAAGTATTTTCAGGGTAGCGGTAATAGAAAAATTTTTGGCAATTTAGAAAAAACCCTGAAAAATGGGTGTTTTTGAAAAAGTCAATATGGCGGATGGCGCGCAAGCGCGTCGTCACGCAGTCAGGATGTGAAGAACAATGCACCAGGCTATTGAGAATTTAAATCACGCGAATCGGTTAAGCCGATCGCGAGTTATGCAAATTTGAAATTTAACAATGTATGAAAAAACTGAAATTTCGCTAAAAACTGAAAAATTCGCGCAAGATTGCTCCAAAAAGTGCACAGCACACTCGGGTAAAATTAAACACGCAGGAAAAACAAAAAAGTCCGATCAAAATATCAATATTTTCAGTCGAGATATAGTTAGTTTTAAAAATGTCGAGGTTGACCAGGTAGCCTCGGTCGGTAGGTATTCTATAGAATTATGTTTTAATTTGAAATTTTTCGCTTTTCAGGTGCCGGATCACGGCGTGCGACACGTCGTTGGATGCGGCTTGCGACGCTGGACACGATGGTAAGTATTTTCAGGGTAGCGGTAATAGAAAAATTTTTGGCAATTTAGAAAAAACCCTGAAAAATGGGTGTTTTTGAAAAAGTCAATATGGCGGATGGCGCGCAAGCGCGTCGTCACGCAGTCAGGATGTGAAGAACAATGCACCAGGCTATTGAGAATTTAAATCACGCGAATCGGTTAAGCCGATCGCGAGTTATGCAAATTTGAAATTTAACAATGTATGAAAAAACTGAAATTTCGCTAAAAACTGAAAAATTCGCGCAAGATTGCTCCAAAAAGTGCACAGCACACTCGGGTAAAATTAAACACGCAGGAAAAACAAAAAAGTCCGATCAAAATATCAATATTTTCAGTCGAGATATAGTTAGTTTTAAAAATGTCGAGGTTGACCAGGTAGCCTCGGTCGGTAGGTATTCTATAGAATTATGTTTTAATTTGAAATTTTTCGCTTTTCAGGTGCCGGATCACGGCGTGCGACACGTCGTTGGATGCGGCTTGCGACGCTGGACACGATGGTAAGTATTTTCAGGGTAGCGGTAATAGAAAAATTTTTGGCAATTTAGAAAAAACCCTGAAAAATGGGTGTTTTTGAAAAAGTCAATATGGCGGATGGCGCGCAAGCGCGTCGTCACGCAGTCAGGATGTGAAGAACAATGCACCAGGCTATTGAGAATTTAAATCACGCGAATCGGTTAAGCCGATCGCGAGTTATGCAAATTTGAAATTTAACAATGTATGAAAAAACTGAAATTTCGCTAAAAACTGAAAAATTCGCGCAAGATTGCTCCAAAAAGTGCACAGCACACTCGGGTAAAATTAAACACGCAGGAAAAACAAAAAAGTCCGATCAAAATATCAATATTTTCAGTCGAGATATAGTTAGTTGGGTTAGGTTAGGTTAGGTTAGGTTAGGTTAGGTTTTTATGCCGGAATCCTAAAGAGCATGGCTCTTTATGGCGCTCCTATATGGGTGGATGCGATCGCCAGGAGGGAGAATGCGACTCTCCTCCGCAGGCCCCAACGAGTCATAGCAGGGCGAGTGGCGAGAGCCTACTGCACCGTAGGCCACTCTGCCGCTTGCGTTCTTGCCGGTACCCCTCCTTGGGAGCTGGAAGCTGGTATTTTGGCTGCCGTTTACGAATGGACGGCAGCACAAAAAGCGCAGGGCTGGCGCCCAGCACCAGATGAAGTTGGCACCAAAAGGCTAGAGGAAAGGGAAGCCATGTTCCGACTGTGGAAAGAGCAAATGGCTCAAGCGCAATATGGCCGTCGCACCTTGGACGCTATAGGTCCAGTCGTGGACCAATGGGTCGAACGTCCGCACGGTTTTCTCACCTACCGTTTGTTGCAGGTGCTATCCGGGCATGGATGCTTCGGATCGTACCTGCACCGAATCGGGAGGGAGGAATCAGCGTCGTGCCACCACTGTGGCGCGGCGGAAGACACAGCGCAGCATACCCTCGCAGTTTGCCCAAACTGGGAGGAACAGCGCCGTGTGCTTTGCGCAGTTGTTGGCCAGGACCTTTCACTGCCAAGCGTGGTCAATGCCATGCTTGATAGTGAAGGAGCCTGGAAGGCGGTAGCCTCCTTCTGTGAAGAAGTAATCTCCCAGAAGGAGTCCGCGGAGCGTGAGCGAGAGGATGACCCATTCGCACCATCGCTCCGCAGACGTAGAAGAGGGATGAGAAGGCGAATGTATGATCGCCATCTTCTCATCCCTGGTGGTGGTCAGCAGGCCGGAGGCGCGGGGGCGCCGCCGCCTGCATTGCACAGGCCACTACCTTTATTGGGTGGAAATAACTCGGTGTTCCCGGTTATTCCCACCAGCCCCCCTAATCAGAGGGGGCATGCCGGGCCCGGCCTTATGTAGGCGGGCAGGTCGCCGGTGGTGATGTGGAAGACTAAGGCTCGTCCGGACACCCATGTCACCGCCACTCAGGCGATGCAGGAACACCGCGGGGTTTAGTGGGTACACCCCGTCCTTATCAGCCAGGACGGAGCCGCGCCCTTTTCAGGGCACCGGGAGTCCCACACACGCCTCCGTCTCCCCCAACGGAAGGTAAGGTGCGTAACGCATTCCCCGCGTCAAAAAAAAAAAAAAAAAAAAAAAAAAAGGTTACTTTTCAGGACGGAGCAGTGCCCTTTTCAGGGCGCCGGGAGTCCCACACATCGTGCGTAACGCATTCCCCGCGTCACAAAAAAAAAAAAGGTTAGGTTAGGTTAGGTTAGGTTGGGATGTTTGGTGGTCGCCTCCTAGAGTGGGAGGTGGGTGGTAGTCGTGTGGGTACTTGTACTTCACGAAGGCTACCTGCTTCTCCGGCACATCCCGGGCAACGCAGCTGGCGACTGGAGATTGGATTATACCGATCTCCTCTTTCCAGCTGTGGCTAAGAACCACCAAGAACCCCAAGCCCTGGTGTTACCAACCGTGCCTGTGGCTGCGTGGCTGAGGGGGAGCTCAGTCGCAAACGGTGGGGCCCTGATATCTGGTGCCCTCAGGGTCTATTTGTAGCCGGCCCCCCGCATGCGGGGCTCTGCGGGGTGGTGTTGTTATTTCCCTAGCTTCTCGTGGGAACAGTATGGATGTAAATGATAAAATTAAAGACGTAAGTGGAAGAAAGAATAAGGCAGCGGTGGTTTCCCGCTTGCCTACAACCTCAAAGGGGACGGAGTCTGATTCGGACGCCATGTCCATGGGACATGCGTCGGGGTCAGATTCCGACCTTTCGCACACGGAGACAGTCGTCTCCAACCCGTCGTCTGTGGCTTCTGGCTCTCGGTCCAAGCGTTCCAAGGTTACTGACAGTGAGTCAGACCTTGGAGCGGTTGCGACAAAGCCCAAACACGTTGCCAAGCGAGGCAGAGGGCGGCCGCCCACTACGGGGCATTATATGGGCCTCGCAAAGGCAAAAGAAGAGGCGAATAAAGCCAAGAGGGCCGAGCTGGACCTCGAGGCCGAACAGGAGGTAGCAAACACCGTGAGGGAGCTGGCTCGTATACCCGCCGACTCCCTTGCGGAAAAGCTGACTAGCGGAGTCTCAACAATTAGGGAGGTGGCTTCAAAGTCAAAAAATCTGAAGGGCACATTTATCTCTGCTCTGAAGACGGCTGCAAGCCATATTGAGGAGGCAGCAACGGCCCTATCCGTCAGAACATCGACGGAGGAGGTGCAGGCATTGCGCTCGGAGAACACGGACTTGCGGACGCAAATGGAGGGGCTCCGTAACGAGGTGGTCGCGCTCAGAAATGAGATCGACCGCCTACGTTCGGAGCGAGTCCGCACACCGGTGCCGGTGCCTGCATCTGCTCCTCAAAAGGAACGATGCAAGGATGAAGAGTGGCGGGCTTCCATAATGAGAGAAATTGGCTTCATGATGGAAGCCAAACTTGCAGGCCTCGAAGACCGCCTCCTCCCTGAGACGAGGCTGCGTCCTCCCCTGAGGGCGGATGCTAAGTCTGGCTCTCGTCCGAGTGGCAGTGGAAGCAATGCGCCCACACGAGGTACGGAAACCCAGGTTTCTGAACCTCAACAGGAGACTTGGAGCCAAGTGGTACGGAGGAAAAAGAAGCCGCAACAGGTTGCAGCTACCACAACGGCCCCTCAGGCGTTGCCTCCGGCGAGCCATGTACCTAGTACAAGACCGCGCGGAAAGGCACCGCCCAAAAAGGCTAAGGCGGCAAAGGACAAACTGCGGCCACCAAGATCGGCTGCAGTTGTCATTACGCTGCCCCCGGAGGCAACCGAGCAGGGTCTCACCTACCAAAAAGTGCTGATCCAAGCAAAGGCGTCGGTAAACTTGGCCTCATTGGGAATAAATGGGGTCAACTTCCGGCTAGCCGCCACGGGAGCACGTGTTTTGGAGATCCCTGGCACAGATACAGAGGGGAAGGCTGATTTGCTCGCGGCTAAGCTGCGTGAGACCCTGCCAGAGGCGGTAAAAGTCGTCCGGCCTACAAAATGCGCAGAACTGCGCATTTCTGGGCTGGATGACTCTGTGGGAGCGGCAGATATCGTGGCCGCTATCGTTCTGGCAACGAAGTGCTCGCAAGAGCATGTCAAGGTGGGGCCAATCCGAGTGGGCCTTTTCGGCATGAGCAGCGTCCTCGCGCAGTGCCCAGTGGCGGCAGCTAAAAGCCTAGCGCAAAGCGGCCGCCTTCTGGTGGGCTGGAGTGCTGCACGAGTGCAGGCACTGGAGCCGAGGCCGATGAAATGCTTCAAGTGTTTTGAGATCGGCCACACTGCGCTCCAGTGTCGCTCCCAAGTAGACCGAAGCAAGAACTGCTTTAGGTGTGGCAAGCCCGACCACCTTGCGGCAGAGTGCACGGGTGATCTGCACTGCCCAATATGTGCGGCGGCCGGCAGACCGGCAAATCATGCACCTGGGGGTCGCAAGTGCATGCGGCCGAGAAAATCAAAGAGAGTACCTGCTAAGACCCCAGGTACTCGGACACAAACGACACAGGAGCCGCCCCGGGAGGCGATGGAGACCGGTCATTAATGGCTGCTCCCCTTCGCTTCCTCCAGGGGAATTTGAACCACTGCGCAGGTGCGCAGGATCTCTTCTTGCAATCCATGCTGCAGTGGTCAGTGGATGTTTCCGTCGCCGCAGAGCCCTACTTCGTGTCTTCCCAGCCCAATTGGGCGGGGGACACCGGGGGCTCTGTAGCGATAGTCGTCAGGGCTGGCTCGGGGTCCCTAAGAGTGGTTGACAGGGAACCCGGTTTTGTCACCGCTGTCTGGCACGACATCTTGGTTGTCGGAGTCTATCTCTCCCCAAACTGGCCTCTCACACAGTTCGAGGATCTACTTGATCGTGTGGGAGCGGCAGTAAGGCGGTCGTCCTCGAGGAACATTCTCGTCCTCGGGGATTTTAATGCCAAGAACGTGTTGTGGGGGTCTCCGGCGACTGACATTCGCGGCGAGACAGTGGCGGAATGGGCGATGTTGTGCGGCCTCGTGCTGCTCAACCGAGGCTCAGTACACACGTGCGTGCGACCGCAGGGCGGGTCTATAGTGGACTTAACGTTCGCTAGCCCTGCGCTTGCATCACGTGTGTCAAACTGGCGCGTCATAGTGGATGTGGAGGCTCTTTCGGATCACCGATATATTCGGTTCGAATCCTCCGCATCGGTGTCGGCTAACATGGCGCGCCAGCAAGGGGAAGCAAGCCAGCCACCCTTTCCCAGATGGTCTCTCGCTCACCTCAATGAGGAGCTGTTGGCGGAGGCTGCTATCGTCCAATCTTGGACGATGCAGCCCAGTGAGTCAACTGAGGTGAGTGAGGAGGCCATGCAGTTCAGGGGCGCTCTGACGCGCATTTGTGACGCTGCCATGCCCCGCGCCAAGTGCCGTCCATCTAGGAGGCAAATGTACTGGTGGACTCAGGAGATTGCTGATCTCCGCACGACATGCGTTGAGGCGCGTCGTGAGTCCACCAGATACAGGCGCTTACGAAACCGGAGCGATGAGATGGCGGACCTGCTCCACAGCCGGTACCTGGAGGCAAAGAAAGCTCTCCAGGTGGCAATCAGCAGGTCCAAGAACGAAGGCAGGCAGCGTATGCTCGAGGACCTCAATAGGGATCCGTGGGGGCGCCCGTACCGTGCGGCGAGGAATAAACTTCGCCCACAGGTGCCCCCGGTCACGGAGTCCTTACAACCTCAGCTGGTGGAGAGAGCGGTGACGGCCCTGTTTCCGGACGGGCCTGATCTTACTCCTCCAGCGATGGCGGATCCCAGCGTGGAAAATGAGGCTGCTGAAGGGGTTCCTCAGCTGGAGCCTGCCGAGTTCCGGAGGGCTACGCTCAAACTCCGAGCTAAAAAGACTGCGCCGGGGCCGGATGGCGTGCCAGGTCGGGTACTGGCATTGGCGTTGGAATCGTTGGGAGCTCACCTTGCCGAGCTTCTCGACCGTTGCCTAGCGTCAAGCCAGTTTCCGAACTGCTGGAAGGAGGGCCGGTTGGTCCTTTTACAGAAGGATGGGCGCCCCTTTGACGAGATTCCCACCACGGGATCGATTCCGTTGCGCCCCATAGTGCTGTTAGATGATGCGGGAAAGCTCTTTGAGCGCATAATTGCCTTCCGCATCATCCGACACATGTATCGGGTAGGCCCCGATCTTTCTGATCGTCAGTTCGGGTTCCGGGAGTGCCGATCCACCATTGACGCGATCATGCGTGTTAAAGCACTCTCGGAGGAGACGGTTGCCTCCGGCGGCGTGTTGCTCGCGGTGTCTCTGGACATAGCCAATGCGTTCAACTCGCTGCCCTTTTCCATCATCCTGGAGGCCCTCAGGTACCATCAGCTCCCACTGTACCTGAGGAAATTGATCGAGGCCTACCTGACTGATAGGTGGGTAGTATGGGTCGGACAGGACGGCAGAACCCACAGGAGAGCTGTGCGATGCGGTGTTCCACAAGGATCGGTCCTAGGACCGCTTCTGTGGAACATCGGATACGATTGGGTTTTGCGAGGTGCCTTACCTTCGGGCCTTGACCTTATCTGTTATGCTGATGACACGTTGGTCACGGCCCGGGGAGGATGCTACGAGGAGGCGGCAGCGCTCGCCACTGCTGGTGTACAGCGAGTGGTTGGGCGAATTCGAATGTTGGGCCTAAGGGTTGCCCTCAACAAAACCGAGGTTTTGTGTTTTCACGGACCAAGGAGGGGGCCTCCTGCAGGTGCCAACATTACGATTGATGGAATACGAGTCGATGTAAAGCCCCAGATGAAATATTTGGGACTTTACCTCGACTCGAGGTGGAACTTCCGGGAGCACTTCCGGAGATTAGCTCCAAAGCTGATCCAGACCGCTTGTGCTCTCGGGAGGCTGCTCCCCAATATAGGAGGACCAAGTCGGACCTGTCGGCGCCTGTATACGGGTGTGGTCCGTTCGATGGCCCTATATGGGGCGCCAGTGTGGGTCGGGGCTTTGACTGGCCCGAACAGGGCTCTGCTGTACTCTTCGCAGCGAGTCTTAGCCGTCAGAGCCATCCGAGGATACCGCACTGTGTCGCACGAGGCGGCTTGCGTGCTCGCTGGTACGCCTCCCTGGGACCTTGACTCCGAGGTCTTGGCGGAGGTGTATCACCGATCAGCGGAGGTCAGAGCAGAGGGGAACTGTCCTCCCCCTGACGAGATCCAGAGGTGGCGGCAGGACGCTCAAGCCGAAATGCTCGTCCGGTGGGCGCAACGGCTCCAAGAGCCAAGCGCGGGCCTGCGGACCGTGGCGGCTGTTCGCCCAGTCCTAAAGGAGTGGGTGGATAGGCGTCACGGCTCGCTAACCTTTCGGCTGGTGCAGATTCTGTCGGGGCACGGGTGCTTCGGCAGGTACCTGTGCCGCATAGCCGGCAGGGAGTTGTCGGCGGTGTGTCATCACTGTGCAAGCAGTGAGGACACCGCCGACCACACCCTGGGGGTGTGCCAAGCGTGGGCAAACGAGCGATCCGCGCTCGTCTCTGTCGTTGGTGGCGACCTTTCCTTGCCGGCCGTGGTTAAGGCCATGGTCGACGACAAAAGGTCGTGGGAGGCGATGGTCTCCTTCTGCGAGGCAGTAATGTCGCAGAAGGAGGCAGCGGAGCGGACTCGAGAGGAGGATCCCCTCTCGGCTCCAATCCGCAGACGGAGAGCAGGGCGAAGAAGGAGGGCTTATGCCCACCTCCTTCCGCCCTAGGGAAGGCTCATCGGGTGGCCGGCGGGGAAAACCAGCCACTCGAACCAGTAAGGGCCTTCGTGGAGGATGTGGACTGCCTCGTGTTCCCGGCAGCCCACATCAATATGTAGCTCGGGGTGGATAGCCCCTCCCACCCCGACCGAGGAGGGTCCGCGAAAGCGGACGGCACCGGCGGGTTCGCGGAAGAATGCGAAAGCGTACCCGTGTTCCCGCCTAAAGGTGCGTGGTGGAACACCGCGGGGTTTTAGTCGGTAAGAGTCCGACATAACCCAGCCGCCGCCCCGGGCGTCTGGGTATCCATGAGGATTTCCCCGCGTCAAAAAAAAAAAAAAAAAAAAAAAAAGGTTAGGTTAGGTTAGGTTAGGTTAGGTTAGGTTAGGTTAGGTTAGGTTAGGTTAGGTTCGGGATCGATCCCGTTGCGCCCCATTGTGCTGTTGGATGATGCGGGAAAGCTCTTTGAGCGCATTATTGCCTTCCGCATCATCCGACACATGTATCGGGTAGGCCCCGATCTGTCCGACCGACAGTTCGGGTTTCGAGAGTGCCGATCCACCATTGATGCGATCATTCGTGTTAAAGCACTCTCGGAGGAGACGGTTGCCTCTGGCGGCATGTTGCTCGCGGTGTCTCTGGACATAGCCAATGCGTTCAACTCGCTGCCCTTTTCCATCATCCTGGAGGCCCTCAGGTACCATCATCTTCCACTGTACCTGAGGAAATTGATCGAGGCCTACCTGACCGATAGGTGGGTAGTATGGGTTGGACAAGACGGCAGAACTCACAGGCGAGCGGTGCGATGCGGTGTTCCACAAGGATCGGTCCTGGGGCCGCTTCTGTGGAACATCGGATACGACTGGGTTCTGCGAGGTGCCTTCCCTTCGGGCCTTGACGTTGTCTGTTATGCGGATGACACGCTAGTCACGGCCCGGGGAGGATGCTACGAGGAGGCGGCAGCGCTCGCCACTGCTGGTGTAGAGCTAGTGGTTGGGCGAATTCGAATGTTGGGCCTAAGGGTTGCCCTCAACAAAACCGAGGTTTTGTGTTTTCACGGACCAAGGAGGGGGCCTCCTGCAGGTTCCAACATTACGATTGACGGAACACGACTCGAGGTTAAGCCCCAGATGAAATATTTGGGGCTTTATCTTGACTCGAGGTGGAACTTCCGAGAGCACTTCCGGAGATTAGCTCCAAAGCTGATCCAGACCGCTCTTGCTCTCGGGAGGCTGCTCCCCAATATAGGAGGACCAAGCCGGACCTGTCGGCGCCTGTACACGGGTGTGGTCCGTTCGATGGCCCTATATGGGGCGCCAGTGTGGGTCGGGGCTTTGACTGGCCTGAATAGGGCTCTGCTGCAACGTCCGCAGCGAGTCTTAGCCGTCAGAGCCATCCGAGGATACCGCACTGTGTCGCATGAGGCGGCTTGCGTCCTCGCTGGTACGCCTCCCTGGGACCTTGACGCCGAGGTTTTGGCGGAGGTGTATCAGCGATCCGCGGAGGTCAGAGCAGAGGGGAGTTATCCTCCCCCTGACGAGATACAGAGGTGGCGGCAGGACGCTCAAAGCGAAATGCTCGTTCGGTGGGCGCAACGGCTCCAAGAGCCGAGCGCGGGCCTGCGGACCGTGGTGGCTGTTCGCCCAGTCCTAAAGGAGTGGGTGGATAGGCGTCACGGCTCGCTAACCTTTCGGCTGGTGCAGATTCTGTCGGGGCACGGTTGCTTCGGCAGGTACCTGTGCCGCATAGCCGGCAGGGAGTTGTCGGCGGTGTGTCATCACTGTGCGAGCAGTGAGGACACCGCCGACCACACCCTGGAGGTGTGCCAAGCGTGGGCGAACGAGCGATCCGCGCTCGTGTCTGTCGTTGGTGGCGACCTTTCCTTGCCGGCCGTGGTTAAGGCCATGGTCGACGACAGAAGGTCGTGGGAGGCAATGGTCTCCTTCTGCGAGGCAGTAATGTCGCAGAAGGAGGCAGCGGAGCGGACTCGAGAGGAAGATCCCCTCTCGGCTCCAATCCGCAGACGGAGGGCAGGGCGAAGAAGGAGGGCTTATGCCCACCTCCTTCCGCCCTAGGGAAGGCTCTTCGGGTGGCCGGCGGGGAAAACCGGCCACTCGAGCCAGTAAGGGCCTTCGTGGAGGATGTGGACTGCCTCGTGTTCCCGGCAGCCCACATCAATTCGTAGCTCGGGGTGGATAGCTCCTCCCACCCCGATCGTGGAGGGTTCGCGAAAGCGGACGGCACCGGCGGGTTCGCGGAAGAATGCGAAAGCGTACCCGTGTTCCCGCCTAAAGGTGTGTGGTGGAACACCGCGGGGTTTTAGTCGGTAAGAGTCCGACATAACCCAGCCGCCGCCCCGGGCGTCTGGGTATCCATGAGGATTTCCCCGCGTCAAAAAAAAAAAAAAAAAAAAAAAAAAAAGGTTAGGTTAGGTTAGGTTCCCCCCCGATGGTTGCTCGCCTTGTCGTGGCGGGGGGGCTCTAGTAACCGTGGATTGGTCCCCCACGGTGAAGCGAAGAGGCAACCAGCGCCGGCCTGTTTGGATCCCAGGCTGGCCGAGGAGGGCGCTCCCAGCGGGCTGAACAAGTCCGCTGCGGACGCGCAACGAGGTGGGACCGCAGAAGAAGAGGAGTGCCGGTATTACGGTGCGCCGTTCTCCCTATCTTCTGCGGCCGAGGCGAGATCGCGGGGGGTGGGGAGGGATCGTCTCTCTATCCCCTGCGAGCTGGCGTGGCCGTTCCTTGGGAACGGTACTGGTGGGGCCGCAGAGGAGGAGGCATGCCGGTATTACGGTGCGCCGCTTGCCCTATCCTCTGCGGCCGAGGTGTGGTCGGTGGCAGAGCCACAGACCTGATCTGCCACATGGCCTCCCAGTAGCAGACTCTCGATGGAGTCTGCTACAATACTGGTGGAGTGGAGGCCGAGGAGGGGGGTGTGATCTGCGTCGTGTTCCCAGCAGATCACGCCGTGTAGGAGATCAGGGTGGGAGGAGCTCGTGGTTGATGGAAGGAGTGATCAACCGCGGGCTCCTCCCATCCCGAGAACAACTGGAGGGTTCGCGCGAGCGGACAGCACCGGCGGGTTCGCGGAAGAATGCGAAAGCGTACCCGTGTTCCCGCCCTAATGCCAGGTGCCAGGTGGAACACCGCGGGGTTTAGTGGGTATACCCCGTCCTTCTCAGGGCGGAGCAGTGCCCTTTTCAGGGCGCCGGGAGTCCCACACATCGTGCGTAACGCATTCCCCGCGTCAAAAAAAAAAAAAAAAAAAGGTTAGGTTAGGTTAGGTTAGGTTAGGTTAGGTTAGGTTAGGTTAGGTTAGGTTAGGTTAGGTTAGGTTAGGTTAGGTTAGGTTAGGTTCCCCCCCGATGGTTGCTCGCCTTGTCGTGGCGGGGGGGCTCTAGTAACCGTGGTTGTGGAAGTCCACGGTGAAGCAAAGAGGCAACCGGGCCGGCTTGTTGAGGAGCCAGGCTGGCCCGAGGAGGGCGCTCCCAGCGGGCTGTACAAGTCCGCTGCGGACGCGCTAGGAGGTGGGACCGCGGGAGAAGAGGAGTGCCGGTATTACGGTGCGCCGTTCTCCCTATCTCTCGCGGCCGTGGCGAGATCGCAGGGGGTAGGGAGCTCGCAATCCGTATCCCCTGCGAGCTGGCGAGGCCGTTCCCTGGGAACGGCACTGGTGGGGCCGCAGAGGAGGAGGCATGTTGGTATAACGGTGCGCCGCTTGCCCTATCCTCTGCGGCCGAGGTGTGGTCGGTGGCAGAGCCACGTACCAGATCTGCCACACGGCCTCCTAGTAGCAGACTCTCGATGGAGTCTGCTACAGTACTGGTGGAGTGGAGGCCGAGGAGGAGGGTGTGATCTGCCTAGTGTTCCCGGCAGATCACGCCGTGTAGGAGGTCGGGGTGGGAGGACCTCGTGGATGGAGGAGTGATCCACGAGCTTCTTCCACCCCGAGACGTGGAGGGTCCGCGAGAGCGGACAGCACCGGCGGGTTCGCGGAAGAATGCGAAAGCGTCCCCGCGTTCCCGCCCTAATGGTGCCAGGTGGAACACCGCGGGGTTTAGTGGGTATACCCCGACCTTTTCAGGACGGAGCAGTGCCCTTGTCAGGGCGCCGGGAGTCCCACACATCGTGCGTAACGCATTCCCCGCGTCAAAAAAAAAAAAAAAAAAAAAGGTTAGGTTAGGTTAGGTTAGGTTAGGTTAGGTTAGGTTAGGTTAGGTTAGGTTAGGTTAGGTTAGGTTAGGTTAGGTTAGGTTAGGTTAGGTTAGGTTCCCCCCCCCCCCCCCCCGATGGTTGCTCGCCTTGTCGTGGCGGGGGGGCTCTAGTAACCGTGGTTGTGGAAGTCCACGGTGAAGCAAAGAGGCAACCTGGGCCGGCCTGTTCGGAGTCGCCGGCTGGCCCGAGGAGGGCGCTCCCAGCGGGCTGAACAAGTCCGCTGCGGACGCGCTAGGAGGTGGGACCGCGGGAGAAGAGGAGTGCCGGTATTACGGTGCGCCGTTCTCCCTATCTCTCGCGGCCGTGGCGAGATCGCAGGGGGTAGGGAGCTCGCAATCCGTATCCCCTGCGAGCTGGCGAGGCCGTTCCCTGGGAACGGCACTGGTGGGGCCGCAGAGGAGGAGGCATGTTGGTATAACGGTGCGCCGCTTGCCCTATCCTCTGCGGCCGAGGTGTGGTCGGTGGCAGAGCCACGTACCAGATCTGCCACATGGCCTCCTAGTAGCAGACTCTCGATGGAGTCTGCTACAGTACTGGTGGAGTGGAGGCCGTGGAGGAGGGTGTGATCTGCCTAGTGTTCCCGGCAGATCACGCCGTGTAGGAGGTCGGGGTGGGAGGACCTCGTGGATGGAGGAGTGATCCACGAGCTTCTTCCACCCCGAGACGTGGAGGGTCCGCGAGAGCGGACAGCACCGGCGGGTTCGCGGAAGAATGCGAAAGCGTACCCGTGTTCCCGCCCTAATGGTGCCAGGTGGAACACCGCGGGGTTTAGTGGGTATACCCCGTCCTTTTCAGGACGGAGCAGTGCCCTTTTCAGGGCGCCGGGAGTCCCACACATCGTGCGTAACGCATTCCCCGCGTCAAAAAAAAAAAAAAAAAAAAAAAAATGGTTCCCCCCCCCCCCCGATGGTTGCTCGCCTTGTCGTGGCGGGGGGGCTCTAGTAACCGTGGTTGTGGAAGTCCACGGTGAAGCGAAGAGGCAACCTGGGCCGGCCTGTTCGGAGTCGCCGGCTGGCCCGAGGAGGGCGCTCCCAGCGGGCTGAACAAGTCCGCTGCGGACGCGCTAGGAGGTGGGACCGCGGGAGAAGAGGAGTGCCGGTATTACGGTGCGCCGTTCTCCCTATCTCTCGCGGCCGTGGCGAGATCGCAGGGGGTAGGGAGCTCGCAATCCGTATCCCCTGCGAGCTGGCGAGGCCGTTCCCTGGGAACGGCACTGGTGGGGCCGCAGAGGAGGAGGCATGTTGGTATAACGGTGCGCCGCTTGCCCTATCCTCTGCGGCCGAGGTGTGGTCGGTGGCAGAGCCACGTACCAGATCTGCCACATGGCCTCCTAGTAGCAGACTCTCGATGGAGTCTGCTACAGTACTGGTGGAGTGGAGGCCGAGGAGGTGGGTGTGATCTGCCTAGTGTTCCCGGCAGATCACGCCGTGTAGGAGGTCGGGGTGGGAGGACCTCGTGGATGGAGGAGTGATCCACGAGCTTCTTCCACCCCGAGACGTGGAGGGTCCGCGAGAGCGGACAGCACCGGCGGGTTCGCGGAAGAATGCGAAAGCGTACCCGTGTTCCCGCCCTAATGGTGCCAGGTGGAACACCGCGGGGTTTAGTGGGTATACCCCGACCTTTTCAGGACGGAGCAGTGCCCTTTTCAGGGCGCCGGGAGTCCCACACATCGTGCGTAACGCATTCCCCGCGTCAAAAAAAAAAAAAAAAAAGGTTAGGTTCCCCCCCGATGGTTGCTCGCCTTGTCGTGGCGGGGGGGCTCTAGTAACCGTGGTTGTGGGAGCCCACGGTGAAGCAAAGAGGCAACCGGGCCAGCCTGTTCGGAGTCGCCGGCTGGCCCGAGGAGGGCGCTCCCAGCGGGCTGAACAAGTCCGCTGCGGACGCGCTAGGAGGTGGGACCGCGGGAGAAGAGGAGTGCCGGTATTACGGTGCGCCGTTCTCCCTATCTCTCGCGGCCGTGGCGAGATCACAGGGGGTGGGGAGAACCCGAATCCCTATCCCCTGCGAGCTGGCGAGACCGTTCCCTCGGAGCGGCCCTGGTGGGGCCGCGGAGGCTGGGGAGGGATCCTCTCCCTATCCCTCTGCGGGCTTGCGGGGCCGTTCCTTGGGAACGACACTGGTGGGGCCGCAGAGGAGGAGGCATGCCGGTATAACGGTGCGCCGCTTGCCCTATCTTCTGCGGCCGAGGTGTGGTCGGTGGCAGAGCCACAGATCTGATCTGCCACATGGCCTCCCAGCAGCAGACTCTCGATGGAGTCTGCTGCAGTACTGGTGGACTGGAGGCCGAGGAGGAGGATGTGATCTGCGTCGTGTTCCCAGCAGATCACGTCGTGTAGCTCGGGTTGGGAGGTGCTCGTGGTGGATCTCTCCTCCCAACCCGAGACGTGGAGGGTTCGCGCAAGCGGACAGCACCGGCGGGTTCGCGGAAGAATGCGAAAGCGTACCCGTGTTCCCGCCCTAATGGTGCCAGGTGGAACACCGCGGGGTTTAGTGGGTATACCCCGACCTTTTCAGGACGGAGCAGTGCCCTTTTCAGGGCGCCGGGAGTCCCACACATCGTGCGTAACGCATTCCCCGCGTCAAAAAAAAAAAAAAAAAAAAAGGTTAGGTTAGGTTAGGTTCCCCCCCGATGGTTGCTCGCCTTGTCGTGGCGGGGGGGCTCTAGTAACCGTGGATGTGGGAGCCCACGGTGAAGCGAAGAGGCAACCGGGCCAGCCTGTTCGGAGTCGCCGGCTGGCCCGAGGAGGGCGCTCCCAGCGGGCTGAACAAGTCCGCTGCGGACGCGCTAGGAGGTGGGACCGCGGGAGAAGAGGAGTGCCGGTATTACGGTGCGCCGTTCTCCCTATCTCTCGCGGCCGTGGCGAGATCACAGGGGGTGGGGAGAACCCGAATCCCTATCCCCTGCGAGCTGGCGAGACCGTTCCCTCGGAGCGGCCCTGGTGGGGCCGCGGAGGCTGGGGAGGGATCCTCTCCCTATCCCTCTGCGGGCTTGCGGGGCCGTTCCTTGGGAACGACACTGGTGGGGCCGCAGAGGAGGAGGCATGCCGGTATAACGGTGCGCCGCTTGCCCTATCTTCTGCGGCCGAGGTGTGGTCGGTGGCAGAGCCACAGATCTGATCTGCCACATGGCCTCCCAGCAGCAGACTCTCGATGGAGTCTGCTGCAGTACTGGTGGACTGGAGGCCGAGGAGGAGGATGTGATCTGCGTCGTGTTCCCAGCAGATCACGTCGTGTAGCTCGGGTTGGGAGGTGCTCGTGGTGGATCTCTCCTCCCAACCCGAGACGTGGAGGGTTCGCGCAAGCGGACAGCACCGGCGGGTTCGCGGAAGAATGCGAAAGCGTACCCGTGTTCCCGCCCTAATGGTGCCAGGTGGAACACCGCGGGGTTTAGTGGGTATACCCCGTCCTTCTCAGGGCGGAGCAGTGCCCTTTTCAGGGCGCCGGGAGTCCCACACATCGTGCGTAACGCATTCCCCGCGTCAAAAAAAAAAAAAAAAGGTTAGGTTAGGTTAGGTTAGGTTAGGTTAGGTTAGGTTAGGTTAGGTTAGGTTAGGTTAGGTTTTTTCTTTGTGTATTACTTATTTCCTCCAACGTAATCGGAGACTGTTTCCACCATTTCATTTATATTTGAAAGTTTGATTTTTAATTTAGAATGTATTTTATATTTATATTTTAACCCTTATTTCTTTTTACAGCTAATTTGCTTACTTATACTACTTGCTTTTTAAATCTTTATCTTTATTTTATGCTTTACATTAATATACTTTAATATATTATGAAAACATAATTTATTTACTATTTATTCCTTTTTATTACGTCATTACATATTTTAAGACAGTATTCCAGTAGTGTTTCTCTGTTTTTACTGAGCATGATGTTATGTATGTTACTAATTTCTAATTTTTGATTTATTTTGCTTTCCAGATCGAACCGTTGAGCTGCGTAAACCGGGCAATCTGTCAAGATGTGAGGAACCGTTTCGCTTACTGCAGGGTCGCAAATGCACGATGGGTTCTCTTTGCACTTAAAACGATGCAAATACTCTGAGAACCCACCGTGTCCCGTCATTATTTGTGTTTGGACATTAGTTGTTTCCATTTTCCTTACTACTCCGTAAGCCACCCTAGCATCAGGGAAGAAAATCTTGGTAACAGATGCTGTCTTTCCTTCTGTGTATCTTTGGTTCCATTCGTCAAGCGTTGCCATACGGATGCATCGCTTGACGTACGAAACCGGACACTGATCGTAGTCCAGTGTGCGTTTTGAGCTCGTGGCGGCCAGTTTTGCTAACTCATCAGCTCTCTCGTTGCCCTCAAGTCCAGCATGAGCTTTAATCCAAAACAAAGTGACTACTTTGTTTTGGAGAGATGCAGTCTTTATGTTTTCTCTAGCTTTCAATGCCAAGGGATGAAGGCAACTGTGGTTTTTGAGAGTTAAGAGGGCCGCCATCGAGTCGCTATACACACCAAACGATGACGCTCTGCTCTTCAAGATCTCCCCGGTCGCTCTGCTTATAGCCAGGTCAAATTAAACACGCAGGAAAAACAAAAAAGTCCGATCAAAATATCAACATTTTCAGTCGAGATATAGTTAGTTTTAAAAATGTCGAGGTTGACCAGGTAGCCTCGGTCGGTAGGTATTCTATAGAATTAAGTTTTAATTTGATATTTTTCGCTTTTCAGGTGCCGGATCTCGGCGTGCGGCACGTCGTTGGATGCGGCTCGCGACGCTGGACACGATGGTGAGTATTTTCAGGGTAGCGGTAATAGAAAAATTTCGGGAAATTTAGAAAAAACCCTGAAAAATGGGTGTTTTTGAAAA
Source organism: Teleiodes luculella (assembly GCA_948473455.1). NCBI lineage: Eukaryota > Metazoa > Arthropoda > Insecta > Lepidoptera > Gelechiidae > Teleiodes > Teleiodes luculella. The sequence goes on along the minus strand of CAOKYR010000417.1, from coordinate 29,588 downwards.
AGTCAATATGGCGGATGGCGCGCAAGCGCGTCGTCACGCAGTCAGGATGTGAAGAACAATGCACCAGGCTATTGAGAATTTGAATCACGCGAATCGGTTAAGCCGATCGCGAGTTATGCAAATTTGAAATTTAACAATGTATGAAAAAACTGAAATTTAGCAGAAAACTGAAAATTTCGCGCAAGATCGCTCCAAAAAGTGCACAGCACACTCGGGTCAAATTAAACACGCAGGAAAAACAAAAAAGTCCGATCAAAATATCAATATTTTCAGTCGAGATATAGTTAGTTTTAAAAATGTCGAGGTTGACCAGGTAGCCTCGGTCGGTAGGTATTCTATAGAATTAAGTTTTAATTTGATATTTTTCGCTTTTCAGGTGCCGGATCTCGGCGTGCGGCACGTCGTTGGATGCGGCTCGCGACGCTGGACACGATGGTGAGTATTTTCAGGGTAGCGGTAATAGAAAAATTTCGGGAAATTTAGAAAAAAACCCTGAAAAATGGGTGTTTTTGAAAAAGTCAATATGGCGGATGGCGCGCAAGCGCGTCGTCACGCAGTCAGGATGTGAAGAACAATGCACCAGGCTATTGAGAATTTGAATCACGCGAATCGGTTAAGCCGATCGCGAGTTATGCAAATTTGAAATTTAACAATGTATGAAAAAACTGAAATTTAGCAGAAAACTGAAAATTTCGCGCAAGATCGCTCCAAAAAGTGCACAGCACACTCGGGTCAAATTAAACACGCAGGAAAAACAAAAAAGTCCGATCAAAATATCAATATTTTCAGTCGAGATATAGTTGGGTTAGGTTAGGTTAGGTTAGGTTAGGTTAGGTTAGGTTGAAGCTGGCATTTTGGCTGCCGTTTATGAGAAGCTGGCATTTTGGCTGCCGTTTATGAATGGACGGCAGCACAGAAAGCACAGGGCTGGCGGCCGGCACCAGACGAGATTGGCACAAAAAGATTGGAAGAAAGGGCAGCCATGTTCCGGGTATGGACAGACGAAATGGCTCGCGCGCAATATGGACGCCGCACTCTGGACGCTATCGGTCCAGCGGTGGACCAATGGGTCGAACGTCCGCACGGTTTTCTCACCTACCGTTTGGTGCAGGTGCTATCAGGGCATGGATGCTTCGGATCGTACCTGCACCGAATCGTGAGGGAGGAAACCGCGTCGTGCCACCACTGTGGCGCGGCGGAAGACACAGCGCAGCATACCCTCGCAGTTTGTCAAAACTGGGAGGAACAGCGCCGTGTGCTTTGTGCGGTCGTTGGCCAGGACCTTTCACTGCCAAGCGTGGTCAATGCCATGCTTGATAGTGAAGGAGCCTGGAAGGCGGTAGCTTCCTTCTGTGAAGAAGTTATCTCACAGAAGGAGTCCGCGGAGCGTGAGCGAGAGGATGACCCATTCGCACCATCGCTCCGCAGACGTAGAAGAGGGATGAGAAGGCAGATGTATGATCGCCATCTTCTCATCCCTGGTGGTGGTCTGCAGGCCGGAGGCGCGGGGGCGCCGCCGCCTGCATTGCACAGGCCACTACCTTTGTTGGGTGGGAATAACTCGGTGTTCCCGGTTATTTCCACCAGCCCCCCTAATCAGAGGGGGCATGCCGGGCCCGGCCTTATGTAGGCGGGTAGGTCGCCGGTGGTGATGTGGAAGATTAAGGCTCGTCCGGACACCCATGTCACCGCCACTCAGGCGATGCAGGAACACCGCGGGGTTTAGTGGGTATACCCCGTCCTTATCAGGACGGAGCCGTGCCCTTTTCAGGGCGCCGGGAGTCCCACACACGCCTTCCGCCTCCCCCAACGGAAGGTAAGGTGCGTAACGCATTCCCCGCGTCAAAAAAAAAAAAAAAAAAAGGTTAGGTTAGGTTTTTTTTTTTTTTTTTTTTTTTTTTTTTTTTTTTTTTTTAAATACCTCCAACATGATTGGAGACTGTTTTTACGTTATGCATTTTATTGTTTTAAATATTATAGGTTTCTTCGTCTTCTTTATTTAATTATTATTTTTTTTTGTACTATTTGTTTTCGCATCTTAATATTTATGATTTACGTGGTGTTGTGTATACGTTAGTTATTTTACATCTTTTATTATATGTCTGTTACATATATATTTCAATATATATATACATCATATGTTTCTTTTCTATTTATTTCTATTTATTACCCTATTTGCAATTTTTACACAGTATTTCAGAAATTCCTGTCTTTTTTCTCCATCCTTCATAATACTTTTTACATTTTCGCAGACCAGAGCCTCACCGATTAGATGTTCAGCTTCGTATCTATGTAGGCCATACACCGGACATTTGAAGAGGACGTGTTCAATGGATTCATCGACTTCTTCGCAGATGCACGATGGACTCTCCTTGCACTTGAAGCGATTCAAGTACGCGGAGAATCCACCGTGCCCTGTCATCACTTGCGTCAGAACCTTGGTGAGCTCAATTTTTCTTGTTAATTTAAAAGCCTCTATAGCATCAGGGAAGAATATTTTCGTTACCCTTGCTGTGTCGCCGGTCTTATATCGCTGATTCCACTCGACTAGGGACTCCATTCGTATTTCGCGTTTTGCGAAGGAGATCGGGCATTGGTCGTAGTCCGGTTTGGTCTTTTTCTTAAGGGCTGCTTCCTTTGCAAGTGTATCCGCGCGTTCATTTCCCTCCAACCCTGCATGTGCCTTTATCCAAAACAGTGTAATTTCCTTGTTCTGGTATTTTGCAGTTTTGATGTTTTGGCGTATTTTGTGTGCCAAGGGATGGAGGGAATACGGGTTCGCAACTGTCTCTAGCGACGATTTTGAGTCGCTATATATTCCGAAGCTATTTTTTTTACTTTTGAGGATTTCTTCTGTTGCCCTATGGATGGCCAGTAGTTCAGCCTGATAGACTGTACAGTAGGATGACAGTTTCAATTTGAGGGCTTTAGTTTCGCTATGGTTATCCCATATGGATAAGGCCGCTCCAACTTTGCCCTCAATCTTACTGCCATCCGTAAATATCCGGACAGCTTGGTTGTTAAAAGCTGCTAACTGTTCGTTATCTATCAGGCTGATGTGGTCCAGATTTTCGTGTTCTGCAGGGTGCTGGATATCAATGTACGCTGTCCTTTTCTCTACCTCACGGTCAGCTAGCTCTGGCCTGGATATTTCTCTCCCTACCCGGAATAATGCTGCCGCTTCTCGTATTCTTAAATCTAAGGGGAGAAGCCCAGCAAGCACCAGTGCAGAATGCAGAGACACCGTACGATACCCACGACATATTTTTTGGGCAAACACTCGTTGCACGGCATTAAGTTGCCTTTGGACCCCCAGTTTTTCCGCTGCCGGCGCCCAAACGTTAGCGGCGTACATAATTACTGGTTCCACAACCGCTGTGTATATGGTCCTGACCACCTCGGGATGGAGGCCCCAGCTCACTTTTGCAGCTCTGGATAGCTGTTTTGAGATGTTTAAAGCCTTTTTGCATTGTATAGCCACATGGTTGTTGAAAGTGAGTTTGTTATCTATAGTCAATCCCAAGATTTTGACTTCGCCAGACATTCCAATGTTGATCCCACCCATGGTCAGCAGTGGGGAGTCAAATTTAAGCTTGTTTGTTACCACCATTGCGTTTGTCTTATGTGGGGCGAACTTGAGCTTATTTTGGACCCCCCACCCCTGAACATATGCGAGAGCAGCATTGGCTTGTCTCTGTACCTCCATCGCCGTATCCCCGTCAAAGACCAACACCACGTCATCTGCGAAAGCCTGACAGTAATGTCCTCTCTTTTCAAGACCCTTCAGCAGGGGATCCAAAAGCAAGTTCCACAGCACAGGTCCCCCTATGGATCCCTGTACGCAGCCCTTTGTCGTTTCTCTCGCAAGCTCCTCACCTGCGTAGCGCACCCTGACCTTTCGATTTTGGAGGTAACTACCCATGACCCTTCTTATATTTAGGGGACATCTTTCTTCCGCGAGTCTCACCTTGATAGCAGGCCACCATGCACTATCAAAGGCTCCCTCTATGTCCAGTGATACCACTGTTATCAGCTTCTTTAAGCTTAGCTTGCCTTTTATGTGGTCCACCAAGTCGTAGAGGGAGCCTTCGGCGCTTTTTTGTGGCATAAAGCCATATTGACGCGGGCTGAGTTTAGGCAGGATATGCCACTTCATCCTTCCAACTATCATTTTTTCCAGGATCTTACCCAGCACTGGCAAAAGTCCTATGGGTCTATACGCTTTAGGATTTGTGTAGTCATCCTTTCCAGGTTTCCTTAAGACTACAACTGTAGCTTCCTTCCAGATTGCGGGAAAGTGACCCAGTTCCAGGCATTTATTTGCCAGCGCTAGGAAGATCCCGGGGTCCGCGTCAATCGCATTTCGGCATATATCCGCCGTGAGGCCGTCGGAGCCTGGAGCCTTTTTCGGGTCGAAGCTGTCAATAGCAATTTTCAGCTCTCCAAGAGTAAACGGTGGATCATCGGATACACCATGGTCCATCTCGTTTACTTTCTTGGCTTCTTCCCGCATAAGACTGTGCTCTTGGTTGTCCTCTTGTTCATTGTCTTCCGGGTAAAAGGTTTCCGCCAACAATTTTGCGGATTCACTTGAGTCCAGCGCTTTATTTCCCTTGACAAGGGGCAGGTCTTCTTGCCTTTTCGTAGTCCTCCCTATTACCCTATAGATCCCTTCCCACAATCCTTCTTTATCCTGCCTCTCGCAAAAGTTCTTCCAGCTTGCAATTTGTGATTTTTTAGCTTCGGTCTCATATTTTTCTTTTGCTTTCAGGTACTCATCGATCACTCCGGGTCTTCGTATTGGTGCTGCGCAGCGGATACGGCGTTTCTTCGTAGTGGCATCCTTCTTCAGCCGGTCAAGCTCCTCATTCCACCATGCTAGGGTAAGTTTTGTTTGTTTTTTAATTTTTGGGAAAGACGATTCACATGTTTCTAAAATTGCGTTGGTGTAAATTTGAATTTTGTTGTCTAATTCCATTGGGTTTGTAATTTTGTCAATTTCCGAGTGTGTTAGGTTTTTTACTTTTAATAATTGTTCCAACTTCTCACGAAATTGGTGCCAATTGGCTTTTTTGCAGTTGTACTTCCTTGTTGTTCTTTCTATGTTTGTCCCTTTTGATTTTTCTAAATTAATTTTAAAACTGATAGCATTATGGTCAGAGCTCGTCATGCTCTCATCCACCTTCCAATCTTCAATTTGCCCAAGGAGGTCTTCAGAGCACACCGTGATGTCGACGTGGCTCCTGTAGGTCTTTTTGCCCCTTATTGTGTGAAAAGTTGGGGTATCACCTTCGTTTAGCACTTGTAGACCCATCTCCGCTATTGCCCCAGCAACCTCTTCACCCCTGTGGTCCAGAACACTGCTTCCCCACCAAGGATTTTTAGCATTTGCGTCACCCCCAACTAGTATTCTGTCAACGCCTATTTCTTCTCTTATCTTTTTCAGAAGTTCGAGATAAGGTTCTATAGGTTTATCTGGTTCTAGGTAGAATGACACAACTGCGATTTCCCAGGCTTTTGTCTTTAGTTTTAGTGCAACTATGTTGTTATTTGTTAATGTCGGGTATTGGGTGACATCCAGGTTAGAATCGAATACTGCTATTGCTGATTTCACAACTCCTTCATCATGATTTGAGTTCTGAAATATTCGTACTCCCCTGTAGTCCTTTAGTCTACCCAATCCACCGACATACGGCTCTTGTAGGAGCGCCACGGCGACTCCACGGGTCTGCGCCTCAAGGAGCAGCTCGTTTGTTGCTAGCTGTTTTCTCTGCAGGTTTGCTTGCACCAGACCATAGGGTGTTATTCTGCCTTGAGTGCCCTCAGCAATACGCTACAGCTGATCGGGCTATCTCGTCCCATTTCCGACGCGTTGGGCATTCAGAACTGAAGGCATTGTGTTCGACGTGCTCTAATTTCGCCCTCAAGCAGTTTTTGCAACTTGGCGGTACGTCCGAAAGGAAGTCGGCGCATTCTGACTTCATGTGAGGGCCACCACAGTGGCTACATACGTCTACCGTTTCTTTGCAGAAACGTTTCCCGTGCCCATATCCCAAACAGCGCGTACACTGTACCAGCGGGGATTGATCTTCCACTCTGACGCGCTGAAGGTCTATGTGCACGGTCCCAGCCTCTGTCATTCGCCGCCAAATAGTAGGCGAAACGCTAGCAATTATGTGGTTTGTGTGAGGATTTCTAGCCTTTCGTCTATACTTTATTTCCAGTCTATCTTCCCCATCGCCGAGGCTGCGAAAGATGGCCCCGTTCTGATTTCTCAGTCCTTTGAGAATGTCCTCATCTGTGTTTGCAGACAATACATTTTTGAGAATCAGCAACGGGTCCTTATTCCTCACCTCCTCGACGGCGAGGTCGATTCCTTCCCTTTCGAGTTTGTCTCTGATCTTGTTCCTTTCTTCTTTAGACCCAAAACCCATAATGATCTTTCTATCTTTAGCCTTTCGCACCCTTTCGACTTTAATCCAGCCCTCCTTTGCGTCCACCACCTTTCTCAGCCTGTCTAATACTTCTTCTCCTGTTTCTTTTTCGTTTTTTGAGGTGACTACGACAGAATGGAGTGTGCTTCTTCTAGGTGGCGCCCTTCCACTCTCAGACGCAGCAACACTCGCGTATGACGCACGCTCAATCGTTTCCTTTTGTTTTTCAATGATCAGTTTCAGCTCCTCCATTCCCTTGGTATTTTCCAATAGGATCCTGGAGTGCTCTTCAATTTTGGAAACTATATTGTCGGCATCAGTACTTATTGAAAAGGTGGAATCGACTGTCCCTGTTATCGTTTCAGTCCTTTTGACCCCTTTCGCTGCCTCCTTCATTCTTTTAATTTCTGTGTCTGCTTCTTTCGCTAGTTGGTACAGTCGTTCCAAGGCCTCTGTGACTCCTGACTTAATTTCGGTCTTGATATTTCTTGAATTGTTCAAGTGCAGCTTGGCCTTGGTAAGACACGCTCTGGCTTCTGTCATCCGGTCTGCATACTTTCTATTGTTTGGGGAGACAGTCTCCATAGGGATTTTCCGCGCCACTGCTGTTCCACTATCTTGCGATAAGGCTGCCCGGTGTCTTATTTTTGCAGCATGGGTCTGCGTAGTCGTTTCTATTGCAGGGAGAGCAGTTGTTGAGTTAGTAGTTTCCCACTCGTCGATACTGCGTCTAACATTAGACGCTGTCGTGTCAGTGTTTGAAGGTGGATTTACCCCGTCGATTGATTTCGGAGTGTGATAGCCAAACATGTTGGAGACACACGTCAAGTGTATACAAGATGAACTTAAATTAAGATAAAGTAAAATTTAAACAAGTATTGTTAATATAGGAGAAAAAATACTCCTAAGCTTTAATGTCAAAAATATCCAGCAACGAAAACGTTACAGGGGTCGAATAAAGCTAACAAAAGTGTAAAAACTTAAAAAAGTCAATCTTAAAAATTTGAAAAATGGTCGAGCCAATATACCTAATCCTCAACAGGGCGGGGTTTTTCAGGTGCCGGATCACGGCGTGCGACACGTCGTTGGATGCGGCTTGCGACGCTGGACACGATGGTAAGTATTTTCAGGGTAGCGGTAATAGAAAAATTTTTGGCAATTTAGAAAAAACCCTGAAAAATGGGTGTTTTTGAAAAAGTCAATATGGCGGATGGCGCGCAAGCGCGTCGTCACGCAGTCAGGATGTGAAGAACAATGCACCAGGCTATTGAGAATTTAAATCACGCGAATCGGTTAAGCCGATCGCGAGTTATGCAAATTTGAAATTTAACAATGTATGAAAAAACTGAAATTTCGCTAAAAACTGAAAAATTAGCGCAAGATCGCTCCAAAAAGTGCACAGCACACTCGGGTAAAATTAAACACGCAGGAAAAACAAAAAAGTCCGATCAAAATATCAATATTTTCAGTCGAGATATAGTTAGTTTTAAAAATGTCGAGGTTGACCAGGTAGCCTCGGTCGGTAGGTATTCTATAGAATTATGTTTTAATTTGAAATTTTTCGCTTTTCAGGTGCCGGATCACGGCGTGCGACACGTCGTTGGATGCGGCTTGCGACGCTGGACACGATGGTAAGTATTTTCAGGGTAGCGGTAATAGAAAAATTTTTGGCAATTTAGAAAAAACCCTGAAAAATGGGTGTTTTTGAAAAAGTCAATATGGCGGATGGCGCGCAAGCGCGTCGTCACGCAGTCAGGATGTGAAGAACAATGCACCAGGCTATTGAGAATTTAAATCACGCGAATCGGTTAAGCCGATCGCGAGTTATGCAAATTTGAAATTTAACAATGTATGAAAAAACTGAAATTTCGCTAAAAACTGAAAAATTCGCGCAAGATCGCTCCAAAAAGTGCACAGCACACTCGGGTAAAATTAAACACGCAGGAAAAACAAAAAAGTCCGATCAAAATATCAATATTTTCAGTCGAGATATAGTTAGTTTTAAAAATGTCGAGGTTGACCAGGTAGCCTCGGTCGGTAGGTATTCTATAGAAATATGTTTTAATTTGAAATTTTTCGCTTTTCAGGTGCCGGATCACGGCGTGCGACACGTCGTTGGATGCGGCTTGCGACGCTGGACACGATGGTAAGTATTTTCAGGGTAGCGGTAATAGAAAAATTTTTGGCAATTTAGAAAAAACCCTGAAAAATGGGTGTTTTTGAAAAAGTCAATATGGCGGATGGCGCGCAAGCGCGTCGTCACGCAGTTAGGATGTGAAGAACAATGCACCAGGCTATTGAGAATTTAAATCACGCGAATTGGTTAAGCCGATCGCGAGTTATGCAAATTTGAAATTTAACAATGTATGAAAAAACTGAAATTTCGCTAAAAACTGAAAAATTCGCGCAAGATCGCTCCAAAAAGTGCACAGCACACTCGGGTAAAATTAAACACGCAGGAAAAACAAAAAAGTCCGATCAAAATATCAATATTTTCAGTCGAGATATAGTTGGGTTAGGTTAGGTTAGGTTAGGTTAGGTTAGGTTAGGTTAGGTTAGGTTAGGTTAGGTTAGGTTAGGTTAGGTTAGGTTAGGTTAGGTTAGGTTAGGTTAGGTTAGGTTAGGTTAGGTTAGGTTAGGTTAGGTTAGGTTAGGTTAGGTTAGGTTAGGTTAGGTTAGGTTAGGTTAGGTTAGGTTAGGTTAGGTTAGGTTAGGTTAGGTTAGGTTAGGTTAGGTTAGGTTAGGTTAGGTTAGGTTAGGTTAGGTTAGGTTAGGTTAGGTTAGGTTAGGTTAGGTTAGGTTAGGTTAGGTTAGGTTAGGTTAGGTTAGGTTAGGTTAGGTTAGGTTAGGTTAGGTTAGGTTAGGTTAGGTTTTTTTTTTTTTTTTTTTTTTTTTTTTTTTTTTAAATCACATTTGTACCCTCTGCCACGGAGCAGAGACTTTGTTTAGGGGATGTGAGTAATGTCTGTACAGGGATTAAATCGTATTTGGACTCGCAGGTTCCTCGTGGGGAATCCTCATAACAACATTCGCTCGTTTATTGTTACTACCTAAGCTCATTTGCCTTACTTTTTAAAGTCTATGTTTCACTGTAATATTATTATAATATTAAGTAAACATATAATTCTGATCCTATTTATTTCTATTTATTACAGTTTTCGCAATTTTCTCACAATATTCGAGGAACGCTTCTCTTTGCTTTCCCACCATTATTTCCTTTATGCTGCTTTCATCCAATTTTATATTCAGTTTCTGTTCCAATTCAAACCTCTCGATTTGATGGATCGGACATTCCAACAGCAAATGGGCGATTGTTTCACTAGCCGCTGGGTCACAGAGGCATGAAGGGTTCTCCTTACACTTGAAGCGATTCAGGTATTCGGAGAACCCTCCATGCCCCGTCAAGATTTGCGTTCTGAGCATAGTGATATCAATTTTCCGCATTATTTTGTACGCTACCCTTACATCCGGGAAGTACAGTTTGGTCGTTGATGCTGTTTTGCCGTCCACGTACCTCCGGTTCCATTCGTCAAGCGTAATCGAGCGTAAGCTCCGCTTGACGAATGACACCGGACACTTGTCGTAATCCGGCTTGCGTTTGAGATTTACAGCGGCCTCTTTGGCCAGAGTGTCGGCTCTCTCATTACCATCCAAACCTACATGGGCTTTTATCCAGAACAAAGTTACAGCTTTGTTCTGGAGAGATATAGCTTTCAAGTTATCTCTTGTCGTGACTGCGAGGGGGTGAAAGCAGTCGTAGTTCTGGATGGTTTGGAGAGCGGCCATTGAGTCGCTGAAAATCCCAAACGTTGTCGCGTTCAAAGACTCCCGGATTTTCCCCGTAGCTACGCATATTGCCAGTAGTTCGGCTTGGTAAACCGTGCTGTAACTAGGAAGAGCAAGCTTTGCGGTGCGGGTTTCGGCCATGCCTACCCATATGGATAGTGCTGCCCCCACTTTGCCGCCAATCTTGCTCCCGTCCGTAAATATTCGGACGTCCAGTCCGCTATGAGCATCAAGTTCTTCTTGGTTTACCAAGCCGACCACTTCTATTTGCATCTGCTCTGCGGGGTGCAGGGCTCCTATGGCTGGGGCCATCCTCTCAACCTCCCTGTCCCCTAGGATTTGTTGTGGCACCCCTTTTCTCGCTTCGTAAAGTGAAGCCGCTTCTTGGATTCGGAGGTCGAGAGGAAGCACACCCGCTAGAGCCAAGGCAGCATTCAGGGACACCGTGCGGTAGGCTTTGCACAGCTTCTGTGCGATGCCCCGCTGCACAATTTCAAGGTGCTTGATTACGCCCAATTTTTCAACGGCCGGTGCCCATGCGCTGGCAGCGTACAAGACTATGGGTTCTATAGTCGCGGTGTAGATCACACGTATGACTTCTGGGTGAAGTCCCCAGCTAGCTTTTGCTGCTTTGGAAAGCTGTTTGTAGACCCTTATTGCTTTCCGACTGACGTTCGCGATATGAGCATTAAATGTTAGCTTGTCGTCGATAGTGACACCTAACACTTTCATTTCTTTAGACATGCCAACAGCGATTCCGCCCATGCTGAGGCGAGGGGTATCATACTTCAGCTTTCTGGTTATGACCATAGCGTTGGTCTTGTGCGGCGCGAATTTTAATTTGTTCTTTACCCCCCACTCCCTGACATGTTCAAGAGCGGAGTTGGCTCGTAGTTGGACCTCGTGTGCGGTGTCACCATCGAAAACAAGCACAACATCATCAGCGAACGCCTGACAGTAGTCCCCTCTGCACGCTAGGCTTTTAAGGAGTGGGTCAAGAAGCAGGTTCCATAGCAACGGGCCTCCGATGGAGCCCTGGACGCAGCCCTTGCTTGTGCCTCTCCCGAACTCCTCTCCAGCGTATCTGACCTTAACCTTTCTATCCTTGAGATAGCTATCGATGACCCTCCTCAAGTTCACTGGACACTTTTCCTCAGCCAATCGGACTTTAATGGCTGGCCACCATGCGCTGTCAAAGGCTCCCTCTATATCCAATGACACCATAACTGTCACTTTCTTTTGATCTAGTTTATTTCGTATGTGTTGCATTAAAGTATAGAGGGAGTCCTCAGTGCTTCTCTGTGGCATAAATCCATATTGGCGAGTACTCATTTTGGGTAGCAGATGGAACTTGAGGCGGGACACCAGCATCTTCTCGTATATTTTCCCGAGTATCGGAAGAAGGCCAATAGGTCGATAGGCTTTAGGGTCCGTGTAGTCCACTTTTCCTGGTTTCCTCAAAGAAATAACAGTGGCCTCCTTCCAAGACTCGGGGAAATGATGAAATGCTAGGCACTTATTTAGGATTGCTAAGAAGAGCTCGGGATCTGTTTCTATAGCATGACGGCAGATGTCCGCTGTAAAACCATCCTTTCCTGGGGCCTTTTTAGGGTTGAAGGATCTATACGCTTTGGTTAATTCGACCATCGTGAACGGTGGGTCGCAAGTTTCACCTTGGTCAGCATCGTTCACTTTGTCAGCTCGGGTTCTAACTTCTTTGTGATGGGAATCATCGCTTTCGGGGGAATCTTCAGGATAGAAGGTGTCCGCTAATAACTTAGCAGACCCCTCCGCGTCCAATACTTCTCCTTCCCTTACTAACGGTAAATCCTCATCTCTACACGTGGTCCTTCCTATAACCCTGTATATTCCTTCCCAGACCCCCTCTCTGTCCTGTTTACAGCAAAACTCTTTCCAACTATCGGTTTGGGCCCGAGAAGCTAATTTTTCGTACTCTTCTTTCTGTTTCAGGTAGTCATCCACGACTTTCGATCTTCGCACCGGAGCAGCACATCGGATTCTACGCTTTTTGGTGGCGACCAGTCTCTTCATCGCAGCAAGTTTTTCGGACCACCACGGCAATGTAAGTACCTCTTTGTTTTTCTTCCTAGGCATTGTTTGTGAGCATATTTCCTGGATGGCTTCGGTGTAAGTGCCAACGGCTTTCTCCAGTTGCTCCACAGAACTTATTTTCTCAACCTCAGATATCGTGAGCTTTTTGGATAGGAAGAATCGACTGAGTTCTTTTCGGAACTCAGACCAATTTACCTTCTTTGTGTTGAATAATCTTGTTGTTCTGTGGACTTTTGCCGCAGTGCTTCTTTTCAACGAGATGTTAAATAATATGCCGTTGTGGTCCGAACTTGTGAGACCTTCATCTACCTTCCAGTCGCCAACCAAATCCAATATATCAGTGGAACACGCTGTTACGTCCACATAGCTTTGGTAGCGTTTTCCTCCTCGGATAGTGTCGAAAGTCGGGATGACCCCTGTGTTAAGTACATTTAGCCCCAACTCCTCGAGAGTTCCTGACAACAATTCGCCTCGGTGACACACTATAGGGCTCTCCCACCAGGTGTTTTTTGCGTTGGCATCTCCTCCAACTATCCAACTTTTTGAGCCAATCTCCTTCTCTATGACTTGGAGGTGCTCCAAATATGGCTCCATTGGTCGGTCGGGCTCAAAATAATATGAAACGAGAGTTATCTTCCAAAAACTACTCTGGATTCCCACCACAACGATGTTATTTGTGGTGAGTTTTGGGTATTGTACGACGTTTATGTCACTGTCGAAGACAGCTACCGCCGCTTTTACAATCCCGTCTCCAGGTGTAGTATTTTGGAAGATCCTCACACCTTTTCTACTTTTCATTGACTGAGCCGAGCCTACATAGGGCTCCTGGATGAGGGCCACTGCGATTTTCCGCTTTACCGCCTCAATGAGCAGTTCATTTGTCGCCAACTTTTTCTTTTGAAGATTTGCCTGCATCATCTTATACGGAATTGTTTCGCCTGGAGTGCCCTTAGCAGTACGCTATTGTTGACCGGGCCAGTTCGTCCCACTTTCGGCGTGCTGGGCAAGTGTGGCTGAAGGCATTGTGCTCCAAGTTTATAGCTTTTGCTAATTTGCAGTTCCGACACTTCGGAGGTACGTCCGCTAGCCAGTCTGCACATTCGGATCGCAGATGGGAGCCACCACAGTGGCTACATACGTCCGTCGTCTCCGTGCAGTGGCGCTTCCCATGTCCGAAGCCTAAGCACCGTGTGCACTGGACCAGCGGGGACTGGTCCTCGACTCGGATGTGTTGGAGATCAATGCGCACTGTTCCGAGTCCCACTGCCCTCTGCCAGATGGCCGGCGACACGCGGATAACCACATGTCCGGTTAGCGGGTTCCTGGCCCGCCGCCGATAGCGAACCTCCATTCTGTCTTCCCCTTCGTCGAGGTTCTGAAACAGACCACGGTTTTGGTTCCTTAGTGCCCCCAGAATGTCCTCGTCTGTATGAACCTTGAGAACATTCCAGAGGACCAGTAACGGGTCTTTATTCTTAACATCCTCAACATTGAGGTTGACTCCATCCTTTTGCAACCTATCCTTGGCCTTGTCTCTTTCCTCTCTAGTCTTAAACCCCATAATCAATTTTCTGTCTCTTGCCTTTCTTACTCTCTCTACAGTTACCCACCCCTCCTTTGCTTCAACCGCCTTCCTCACTTTGTTTAATACATCTTCCCCAGATTCTGTTTCATCTTTTGATGAAACCACAACTGAGTGCAGGGTGTTACGCTTTGGTTGGGTTTTTAGGTCCCCATTCGGGGTCGCAGCGACACTGGCATAAGTGGTTGTCGTCATCCGTTCCAGTATCTCTCTTTGTTGGCTCATGGATTCCTTTAATTCCTCCATTTTCTTGCTATGTTCCAAGAGAAGCCTTGTTTGCTCGTTTAGCTGAGTGGTGACGCAGTTTTGCCCTACGCTTATTGAAAAGGTCGAGTCTACTGCGGAGATGTCCCCCTCTTTTTCGACGTCCGGTGCTTCTCTCCCAGAACCAACTTTCTTTTTCAGGTCTGCTTCCGCTTCTTTGACGAGTTGGTAGAGTCTGTCTATCGACTCGATCACGGATGTCTTTATGTCGGTCTTTATGTTTCTAGAATTAGACAGGTTAAGCTTGGCCTTATTCAGACAAGCCCTCGCCTCCGCTGTCCTATTCAAATATTTAAGTTTCGACGGAGAAGAACCTTTTGTTGTCGGTGCCTTGCTGTCCTGGGAGAGTGGCAGCCTGGTCTTCGTTTTAGCAGGGCCTGCCTGCGTCGTCTGGCTCAAGCTGACAAGGTTCCCAAGGTCAGAACTAGCAGCCTCCCAATCCCCTATACTGCGTCTGACGCTAGATTCTCCAATTGCTGCGTCCTTTTCTGGAGTTGAGTCACCCACAATCAGCCTTCCGGGTGTTCTAAACACAGCCATAGTGTTGGATTGAAATGGAGAAGTAAAAGTGACAAATGACTAAAAAAAGGAAATGTAAATGCTCAAAAGAGTCAATTAAACAAGTAAAATATAGTCAAAATGACGTGTCGCGGTGCAAAAGCACTAATAATGTCAAAACGTCTTAAAAACTAAAGTAAATAAAGACAATACTGTCTAATAATAGAAAAAAGCGAAAAAGAGTACGCTTAGTCAAGTTTGTGGGAGGTCAAAATGACCTGTCCAGCTTTTCAATATTCAAAAGGACTAAAACCAGTCCTAACAATAAAAATGTAAGGAAATAAAATTTTGAAAATTTAACGAGTTAATGTCCCACAGCCTCACAAGGGTGGGTTGGGCGGGGCAATTTTTCGTTTTTCAGGTGCCGGATCACGGCGTGCGACACGTCGTTGGATGCGGCTTGCGACGCTGGACACGATGGTAAGTATTTTCAGGGTAGCGGTAATAGAAATTTTTTTTGGCAATTTAGAAAAAACCCTGAAAAATGGGTGTTTTTGAAAAAGTCAATATGGCGGATGGCGCGCAAGCGCGTCGTCACGCAGTCAGGATGTGAAGAACAATGCACCAGGCTATTGAGAATTTAAATCACGCGAATCGGTTAAGCCGATCGCGAGTTATGCAAATTTGGAATTTAACAATGTATGAAAAAACTGAAATTTCGCTAAAAACTGAAAAATTCGCGCGTTAGGTTAGGTTAGGTTAGGTTAGGTTAGGTTAGGTTAGGTTAGGTTAGGTTAGGTTAGGTTAGGTTAGGTTAGGTTAGGTTAGGTTAGGTTAGGTTAGGTTAGGTTAGGTTAGGTTAGGTTAGGTTAGGTTAGGTTAGGTTAGGTTAGGTTAGGTTAGGTTAGGTTAGGTTAGGTTAGGTTAGGTTAGGTTAGGTTAGGTTAGGTTAGGTTAGGTTAGGTTAGGTTAGGTTAGGTTAGGTTAGGTTAGGTTAGGTTAGGTTAGGTTAGGTTAGGTTAGGTTAGGTTAGGTTAGGTTAGGTTAGGTTAGGTTAGGTTAGGTTAGGTTAGGTTAGGTTAGGTTAGGTTAGGTTAGGTTAGGTTAGGTTAGGTTAGGTTAGGTTAGGTTAGGTTAGGTTAGGTTAGGTTAGGTTAGGTTAGGTTAGGTTAGGTTAGGTTAGGTTAGGTTAGGTTAGGTTAGGTTAGGTTAGGTTAGGTTAGGTTAGGTTAGGTTAGGTTAGGTTAGGTTAGGTTAGGTTAGGTTAGGTTAGGTTAGGTTAGGTTAGGTTAGGTTAGGTTAGGTTAGGTTAGGTTAGGTTAGGTTAGGTTAGGTTAGGTTAGGTTAGGTTAGGTTAGGTTAGGTTAGGTTAGGTTAGGTTAGGTTAGGTTAGGTTAGGTTAGGTTAGGTTAGGTTAGGTTAGGTTAGGTTAGGTTAGGTTAGGTTAGGTTAGGTTAGGTTAGGTTAGGTTAGGTTAGGTTAGGTTAGGTTAGGTTAGGTTAGGTTAGGTTAGGTTAGGTTAGGTTAGGTTAGGTTAGGTTAGGTTAGGTTAGGTTAGGTTAGGTTAGGTTAGGTTAGGTTAGGTTAGGTTAGGTTAGGTTAGGTTAGGTTAGGTTAGGTTAGGTTAGGTTAGGTTAGGTTAGGTTAGGTTAGGTTAGGTTAGGTTAGGTTAGGTTAGGTTAGGTTAGGTTAGGTTAGGTTAGGTTAGGTTAGGTTAGGTTAGGTTAGGTTAGGTTAGGTTAGGTTAGGTTAGGTTAGGTTAGGTTAGGTTAGGTTAGGTTAGGTTAGGTTAGGTTAGGTTAGGTTAGGTTAGGTTAGGTTAGGTTAGGTTAGGTTAGGTTAGGTTAGGTTAGGTTAGGTTAGGTTAGGTTAGGTTAGGTTAGGTTAGGTTAGGTTAGGTTAGGTTAGGTTAGGTTAGGTTAGGTTAGGTTAGGTTAGGTTAGGTTAGGTTAGGTTAGGTTAGGTTAGGTTAGGTTAGGTTAGGTTAGGTTAGGTTAGGTTAGGTTAGGTTAGGTTAGGTTAGGTTAGGTTAGGTTAGGTTAGGTTAGGTTAGGTTAGGTTAGGTTAGGTTAGGTTAGGTTAGGTTAGGTTAGGTTAGGTTAGGTTAGGTTAGGTTAGGTTAGGTTAGGTTAGGTTAGGTTAGGTTAGGTTAGGTTAGGTTAGGTTAGGTTAGGTTAGGTTAGGTTAGGTTAGGTTAGGTTAGGTTAGGTTAGGTTAGGTTAGGTTAGGTTAGGTTAGGTTAGGTTAGGTTAGGTTAGGTTAGGTTAGGTTAGGTTAGGTTAGGTTAGGTTAGGTTAGGTTAGGTTAGGTTAGGTTAGGTTAGGTTAGGTTAGGTTAGGTTAGGTTAGGTTAGGTTAGGTTAGGTTAGGTTTTTTTTTTTTTTTTTTTTTTTTTTTTTTAATATGCAATTTTCCTTCAACATAATCGAAGACTTTCTTTTCGGTGTCGCTTATAAAGATTTTAAATTTTTGCGTTTTCTTTTATAGAATGGAGTGCTTTTTTAATTTTATGTTTCTTATAAATATACATGAATATTTCGTCATTATCTTTACTTTAGTTTATTTCAATTTGTTTTAAATTCTGTTTCGCAATTTTTATTTTTAGACATATTTTTACTATGCTGGTAATATATATCTGGCAATATATATTCCATACATATTTATTTACTTGTTTCTTTTGATTACTTTTTCGGCTATTAGTTCACAGTAGGTCAAGAATTTTCGTCTGTCATCTTTGTTTTCGATTAATTTATGTATGTTTTCTTTTTTCAGGTCCAGACTCAACACCTGCTCCACATCATGCCTTTCTTTCACATGGACTGGGCAGTCAAGAACCACATGCAGCACGGATTCTGTCACCCCAGGCTCGCAGATGCACGATGGGTCCCCCTTACACTTGAACCTGTTCAGGTATTCGGAGAACCCACCGTGCCCCGTCATAATCTGGGTTTGGATTCCAGTAGGTTGCAGACCACGGATTACTTGGTAAGCCTTCACCGCGTCCGGGAAAAACAGTTTAGTGACTGCAGCAGTGTCGCCAGATTTGTAGCGCCTGTTCCACTCGTCAAGCGACTCCATTCGGATTTGTCGCTTGACGAATGAAACAGGACACATTTCATAATCTGCTTTCTTCTTTAATTTCAGGGCGGCGTCCTTTGCTAGCTGGTCTGCCCGCTCGTTGCCTTTTAAGCCCGCGTGTGCTTTGACCCAAAACAAATGCACAGATTTGTTCTTCAGTTTACTTGTTCGCAGGTTTTGGCGGGTTTCGACTGCTAGGGGGTGGCAGGAAGAGCTATTCACGACGGTTTCCAGAGCTGAACGAGAGTCGCTATAAATCCCGAAACTAGCTTTTGTGCTTTTAAGGATTTCCCTGGATGCAGAGCAAATAGCCAGAAGTTCGGCTTGATACACTGTGCAGTGAGCTGACAGTTTTAGTTTTACTGCCTTAGTCTCTGTTTCACCATCCCACAGAGATAGTGAAGCACCGACTTTGCCTTCAATTTTGCTGCCATCAGTGAAAATCCTCAAAGCCTGATAGTTGCTATTTTCAACGTCTTGTTCGTTCGTTAGGCACATAAATGTTAGCTCCTCTCGCTCAACCGGATGCGGCATTTGTGTATATCGAACCTGTCTTTCGATGTCCCTGTCTCCTAACACTGGCTGGGGTACTCCTCTCTTGGCTTCATACAGAGCAGCTGCTTCCTGTATTCTCAAATCGAGAGGCAGTATGCCAGCCAGTATCAGTGCCGAGTTTAGGGAGACGGTACGATATGCTCTGGTGAGCTTCTGAGCAAAACCCCGTTGTACTGCATTTAATTGTTTTTGCACTCCCAGTTTCTTAGCCGCCGGTGCCCAGGCCCCCGCCGCGTACGTTATGACAGGCTCCACCGCCGCCGTGTAGATGGTGCGAATAATTTGTGGATGGAGTCCCCAGCTGATCCTTGCGGCTCTTGACAGCTGCTTGTAAATGTTCAATGACTTTTTACAAACATTGGCTACATGAGTGTTGAAAGTCAGCTTCTTGTCAATTGTGAGCCCCAGGATCTTAACGGCTTCTGACATGCCAATTCCGATCCCGCCCATAGTCAGGAGTGGAGTATCATACTTAAGTTTATTGGTCAAGACCATAGCATTGGTTTTGTGCGGAGCGAAACGCATTTTGTTTTTGACTCCCCACTCCTGAACATAGGCAAGAGCAGCATTGGCCTGTTTCTGAACTTGCAGTGCCGTATCTCCATCAAACACCAACACGACATCGTCAGCAAAGGCCTGACAGTAGTCACCTCGTCGTTCCAGCCCTTTCAGAAGCGGATCCAAGAGGAGATCCCAGAGAATTGGCCCCCCAATCGATCCCTGAACGCATCCTTTTTCCGTGCTTTTCGAGTGTTCCACTCCAGCGTACCGCAAGTTTACTTTTCTGTTCTGGAGGTAGCTTTGGATAACCTGTCTAAGGTTTGCGGGGCATTTCTCTTCCGCCAAACGACTTATTATTGCCGGCCACCAGGCGCTATCGAAGGCTCCCTCTATGTCCAGTGATATCATGGTAACAAGTTTCTTTTGACCAACTTTTTTGCGTATATACTGTACTAGGTCATAGAGGGAGTCCTCGGTACTCCTCTGTGGCACAAAGCCATATTGACGGGTGCTTAATTTTGGAAGGATATGCCATTTGATACGGTTTATGACCATCTTTTCAAATATTTTGCCCATTACAGGAAGCAATCCGATTGGTCTATACGACTTTGGGTTCGTATAGTCTGTTTTATCGGGTTTTCTGAGAACCACCACCGTTGCCTCTTTCCAGATGATCGGGAAATATTTTAATTCTAAACACTTGTTTAATATCGCTAAAAACAGTGGTGCGTCCTGAAATATGGCCTGTTTGCATATATCGGCGGTCAGACCGTCCGATCCGGGGGCTTTTTTAGCATCAAAACTCTCCACTGCTGATACTAACTCTGCTAATGTGAAAGGTGGATCGTTTTGGTGTCCATCAGAGTTCTGACTTTGCAAGAGGTCCGCTGCGGTTCTTATTTGCCGATGGTCAGCGTTGTCGAGCTCTCTTGAATCTTCCGGGTAGAAGACTTCCGCTAGCATTTTAGCTGATTCGACCGGGCTCAACACTTTCCCATCTCTTTGCAGCGGTAGGTCTTCACACCTCTTCGCGGTTTTTGTCATCACTCGATAGATCCCGTCCCAGACCCCCTCTCTGTCTTGTTGGCTGCAGAAATCCTTCCAACTGCTAACCTGGGCCTCCTTAGCTTCAGTTTCATATCTTTCCTTAGCTTGCAGGTACTCCTCTACTACCTTAGGTCTTCTCACAGGTGCCGCATACCTAATTCTGCGCTTTTTTGTGGTTACTTCTTTTTTAAGAGTGGCTAGGTGTTCAGACCACCATGGCATTTTTAACTGTTCGGTTTTTTTCTTTTTCGGTATAATTTGTTCACAGGCATCAATTATGCAATTAGTATAATTTTGAACGAATTTTTCCAAATTTTCTGTATTATTAATTTTGCTAACCTCATCTTTATTAATGTTATTTTCTGTTTTAAATTGTGTTATCTTCTCACGAAGATCACTCCAATTTACTTTTTTTGTGTTAAATTTTCTAGTAGTGCGTTCTATTTTTATTCCTTTTGACCTAATAAATTTGATTTTAAAAATAATGCCATTGTGGTCCGATCCAGTCAATCCTTCGTCCACTGTCCAGTCCTCCACTAAGCCAAACATATCCCGAGAACACGCCGTGACGTCAACGTGGCTTTTATACTCTTTGTTTCTTCTTATAGTATAGAAAGTAGGAGTATTTCCAACATTTAGCACGTGCAAATTCATCTCTTCTAGTGATCCAGACATTTCTTCTCCCCTATAATCGATTTCAGGGCTGCCCCACCATGAATTTTTGGCATTCGCATCACCGCCTAGCAATACTTTGTTTGGGCCAAACTTTTCAACGATTTCGTGCAGTTGTTCAAGGTAGGGCTGTATATCCTTGTCCGGCTCAAAATAAAAAGAGACTACTGTGCACTCCCAGGATTTAGTTTTAAGTTTGACCGTCACGATATTGGATGTCGTAAATTCGGGACACTGAATAACATCTAAGTCGGTGTTAAATACGGCTATCGCAGCTTTGGTATTTGCATTTTGGGTCTGGTATATCCTGACACCGCCATAACTGCCCATGCAACCAGCTTTTCCGATATACGGCTCCTGGAGAAGAGCAAATGAAGCCTTTCTTTTGCCTGCTTCGAGCATTACTTCCTGTGTAGCAAGTTTTTTACGCTGTAGATTGGCTTGCATTACGAGGTACGGTGTTGTCCTACTGATGCCCGTTTCGCCCAGGGCGCCTTTAGCAATACGCTATAGTGCTCCTGGCAAGAACTTCTCTTTTCTTCCTAATTGGACAGTTATCGCTAAATGCGTTATGGTCAGTTTTCTCCATTTCAGCACGCTTGCAGTTGCAACAGGATGGCGCTATATCCGTTAATCGATCGGGACAATCCGCTCTTACATGAGGTCCTCCACAATGACTACAAACCTCCTGTCTGTCCACACAGAAACGCCGAGTGTGTCCGTACCCCAAGCACATCGAGCACTGAACAAGTGGCGACTGGTCTGCAACTTTTACTCGTTGGAGGTCGATATGTGCAAAACCAGTTTCTGTGAGACTCTGCCATATTTTTGGGGAGACTCTCATGACCACATGGTGTGTATGTGGATTTCTCGTCTGCTTTTTGTATGCTATTTCAATTGCATTTTTTGACTCCTCGATATCCCTAAAAAGATGTTTATTCTGATTCTTTAAGGCAAAAAGTAAGTCCTCGTCAGTGTTGTATTTCAGGACATCTCTAAAAATGACAAGTGGAAGCTTATTTGCCATATCTTCCACAACAAGATGTTCTTCGGACGCCTTTAATCTTTCTTTGACTTTTCTTCTTTCTTCCTCCGTTCTACATCCAACAATCACCTTTCTGTCCTTCCCTTTCCTAATTTTCTCGACAGTAACATCTCCTTGTTTTGCATTTACTGTACGTCGTATTCGGTCAAGTACTTCTTCCCCTGTCTCCGTGTCATGCTTAGATGTTACCACGACTGAATGAAGGGCTTGACGTTCCGGGTTAGATTTTCCGGCGCGGGATGCGGCTACGTTTGCGTAAGTCTTCTTTTCAAAAGTATCTATAGTTGATTGATGTTTTTCTAGTGTTCCTTTCAGTTGTTCCATCCTATCGTTACTTTCTCTAATTAATCTACTGTGTTCTTCTATAGTCTTAATTAGTGAGTTCTTATCGGATTCAATACTTTCCTCCCTTCTTTCCTGTATATTTTCAGCTACTTTGGTCAGGTCTACTCTTTTCCCTTTAACGAGTTCGGACTCTCTTACAAGCTCATACAGTCTATCAATAGCCTGTGTTACCTCAAGTTTTATGTCGGTTTTTAGGTTCCTTGAGTTGCCAAGGTGAAGTTTGGCTTTTGTAACACAGGCTTTTGCTTCCGATAGTCGGTTCTTGTATTTGTTTTTCTCCGAGTTTACACTTACTTCAAGAGAATCCGATTTTTCTTTTTGTGGCACTGCAGTTCTACCAATATTTGCCTTTCCCGGGCTAGACGATCCTTCAGCAGCTGACTTTGTGCCGGTTGTTATGCTTTTCGTTTGAGAAAAGGTGATCTTCAAATTTTGTCCAGGGGCAATTTTAGATGTTGTTGCAGAAGAACTAGAGGAACCCGATACAGCATTATTGGCTTCTAGCTCACCAATACTCCGCCTCACGCTAAAAGTTTGAGATAAGTCATCCTTATTCACGGGCGAATTTTCTACTAGTTCCGGGTTTGTAGGGCTGCTGTTTCTCACAGCTGCCGTCTTCCCCATCGGTGTCCTGAGTCCAAACATATTGTCAAAGGAGTTTATTAGCTAATCAAACCTTAATCTACAGAGATGCAGTGGTCAGTTAAAATTTAAATAAAATAAAATATATTTAAGAATTCCCAATAGGGGACGTCAAAGATTTGTACAAAAGTACGGGTATTAATATAGAAAACCTTATTTAAGTCGAACCAGTCGATAAAAGACTGAAAAGTCACAAAAATAGCAAATAAATTGTCAGAAAGTTGGCCGAGGTGATATACCTAAGCCTCAAAAGGGTGATGTTTTAATTTGAAATTTCCCGCCTTTCAGGCGCCGGATCACGGCGTGCGACACGTCGTTGGATGCGGCTTGCGACGCTGGACACGATGGTAAGTATTTTCAGGGTAGCGGTAATAGAAAAATTTTTGGCAATTTAGAAAAAACCCTGAAAAATGGGTGTTTTTGAAAAAGTCAATATGGCGGATGGCGCGCAAGCGCGTCGTCACGCAGTCAGGATGTGAAGAACAATGCACCAGGCTATTGAGAATTTAAATCACGCGAATCGGTTAAGCCGATCGCGAGTTATGCAAATTTGAAATTTAACAATGTATGAAAAAACTGAAATTTCGCTAAAAACTGAAAAATTCGCGCAAGTACGCTCCAAAAAGTGCACAGCACACTCGGGTAAAATTAAACACGCAGGAAAAACAAAAAAGTCCGATCAAAATATCAATATTTTCAGTCGAGATATAGTTCGGTTAGGTTAGGTTAGGTTAGGTTAGGTTAGGTTAGGTTAGGTTAGGTTAGGTTAGGTTAGGTTAGGTTAGGTTAGGTTAGGTTAGGTTAGGTTAGGTTAGGTTAGGTTAGGTTAGGTTAGGTTAGGTTAGGTTAGGTTAGGTTAGGTTAGGTTAGGTTAGGTTAGGTTAGGTTAGGTTAGGTTAGGTTAGGTTAGGTTAGGTTAGGTTAGGTTAGGTTAGGTTAGGTTAGGTTAGGTTAGGTTAGGTTAGGTTAGGTTAGGTTAGGTTAGGTTAGGTTAGGTTAGGTTAGGTTAGGTTAGGTTAGGTTAGGTTAGGTTAGGTTAGGTTAGGTTAGGTTAGGTTAGGTTAGGTTAGGTTAGGTTAGGTTAGGTTAGGTTAGGTTAGGTTAGGTTAGGTTAGGTTAGGTTAGGTTAGGTTAGGTTAGGTTAGGTTAGGTTAGGTTAGGTTAGGTTAGGTTAGGTTAGGTTAGGTTAGGTTAGGTTAGGTTAGGTTAGGTTAGGTTAGGTTAGGTTAGGTTAGGTTAGGTTAGGTTAGGTTAGGTTAGGTTAGGTTAGGTTAGGTTAGGTTAGGTTAGGTTAGGTTAGGTTAGGTTAGGTTAGGTTAGGTTAGGTTAGGTTAGGTTAGGTTAGGTTAGGTTAGGTTAGGTTAGGTTAGGTTAGGTTAGGTTAGGTTAGGTTAGGTTAGGTTAGGTTAGGTTAGGTTAGGTTAGGTTAGGTTAGGTTAGGTTAGGTTAGGTTAGGTTAGGTTAGGTTAGGTTAGGTTAGGTTAGGTTAGGTTAGGTTAGGTTAGGTTAGGTTAGGTTAGGTTAGGTTAGGTTAGGTTAGGTTAGGTTAGGTTAGGTTAGGTTAGGTTAGGTTAGGTTAGGTTAGGTTAGGTTAGGTTAGGTTAGGTTAGGTTAGGTTAGGTTAGGTTAGGTTAGGTTAGGTTAGGTTAGGTTAGGTTAGGTTAGGTTAGGTTAGGTTAGGTTAGGTTAGGTTAGGTTAGGTTAGGTTAGGTTAGGTTAGGTTAGGTTAGGTTAGGTTAGGTTAGGTTAGGTTAGGTTAGGTTAGGTTAGGTTAGGTTAGGTTAGGTTAGGTTAGGTTAGGTTAGGTTAGGTTAGGTTAGGTTAGGTTAGGTTAGGTTAGGTTAGGTTAGGTTAGGTTAGGTTAGGTTAGGTTAGGTTAGGTTAGGTTAGGTTAGGTTAGGTTAGGTTAGGTTAGGTTAGGTTAGGTTAGGTTAGGTTAGGTTAGGTTAGGTTAGGTTAGGTTAGGTTAGGTTAGGTTAGGTTAGGTTAGGTTAGGTTAGGTTAGGTTAGGTTAGGTTAGGTTAGGTTAGGTTAGGTTAGGTTAGGTTAGGTTAGGTTAGGTTAGGTTAGGTTAGGTTAGGTTAGGTTAGGTTAGGTTAGGTTAGGTTAGGTTAGGTTAGGTTAGGTTAGGTTAGGTTAGGTTAGGTTAGGTTAGGTTAGGTTAGGTTAGGTTAGGTTAGGTTAGGTTAGGTTAGGTTAGGTTAGGTTAGGTTAGGTTAGGTTAGGTTAGGTTAGGTTAGGTTAGGTTAGGTTAGGTTAGGTTAGGTTAGGTTAGGTTAGGTTAGGTTAGGTTAGGTTAGGTTAGGTTAGGTTAGGTTAGGTTAGGTTAGGTTAGGTTAGGTTAGGTTAGGTTAGGTTAGGTTAGGTTAGGTTAGGTTAGGTTAGGTTAGGTTAGGTTAGGTTAGGTTAGGTTAGGTTAGGTTAGGTTAGGTTAGGTTAGGTTAGGTTAGGTTAGGTTAGGTTAGGTTAGGTTAGGTTAGGTTAGGTTAGGTTAGGTTAGGTTAGGTTAGGTTAGGTTAGGTTAGGTTAGGTTAGGTTAGGTTAGGTTAGGTTAGGTTAGGTTAGGTTAGGTTAGGTTAGGTTAGGTTAGGTTAGGTTAGGTTAGGTTAGGTTAGGTTAGGTTAGGTTAGGTTAGGTTAGGTTAGGTTAGGTTAGGTTAGGTTAGGTTAGGTTAGGTTAGGTTAGGTTAGGTTAGGTTAGGTTAGGTTAGGTTAGGTTAGGTTAGGTTAGGTTAGGTTAGGTTAGGTTAGGTTAGGTTAGGTTAGGTTAGGTTAGGTTAGGTTAGGTTAGGTTAGGTTAGGTTAGGTTAGGTTAGGTTAGGTTAGGTTAGGTTAGGTTAGGTTAGGTTAGGTTAGGTTAGGTTAGGTTAGGTTAGGTTAGGTTAGGTTAGGTTAGGTTAGGTTAGGTTAGGTTAGGTTAGGTTAGGTTAGGTTAGGTTAGGTTAGGTTAGGTTAGGTTAGGTTAGGTTAGGTTAGGTTAGGTTAGGTTAGGTTAGGTTAGGTTAGGTTAGGTTAGGTTAGGTTAGGTTAGGTTAGGTTAGGTTAGGTTAGGTTAGGTTAGGTTAGGTTAGGTTAGGTTAGGTTAGGTTAGGTTAGGTTAGGTTAGGTTAGGTTAGGTTAGGTTAGGTTAGGTTAGGTTAGGTTAGGTTAGGTTAGGTTAGGTTAGGTTAGGTTAGGTTAGGTTAGGTTAGGTTAGGTTAGGTTAGGTTAGGTTAGGTTAGGTTAGGTTAGGTTAGGTTAGGTTAGGTTAGGTTAGGTTAGGTTAGGTTAGGTTAGGTTAGGTTAGGTTAGGTTAGGTTAGGTTAGGTTAGGTTAGGTTAGGTTAGGTTAGGTTAGGTTAGGTTAGGTTAGGTTAGGTTAGGTTAGGTTAGGTTAGGTTAGGTTAGGTTAGGTTAGGTTAGGTTAGGTTAGGTTAGGTTAGGTTAGGTTAGGTTAGGTTAGGTTAGGTTAGGTTAGGTTAGGTTAGGTTAGGTTAGGTTAGGTTAGGTTAGGTTAGGTTAGGTTAGGTTAGGTTAGGTTAGGTTAGGTTAGGTTAGGTTAGGTTAGGTTAGGTTAGGTTAGGTTAGGTTAGGTTAGGTTAGGTTAGGTTAGGTTAGGTTAGGTTAGGTTAGGTTAGGTTAGGTTAGGTTAGGTTAGGTTAGGTTAGGTTAGGTTAGGTTAGGTTAGGTTAGGTTAGGTTAGGTTAGGTTAGGTTAGGTTAGGTTAGGTTAGGTTAGGTTAGGTTAGGTTAGGTTAGGTTAGGTTAGGTTAGGTTAGGTTAGGTTAGGTTAGGTTAGGTTAGGTTAGGTTAGGTTAGGTTAGGTTAGGTTAGGTTAGGTTAGGTTAGGTTAGGTTAGGTTAGGTTAGGTTAGGTTAGGTTAGGTTAGGTTAGGTTAGGTTAGGTTAGGTTAGGTTAGGTTAGGTTAGGTTAGGTTAGGTTAGGTTAGGTTAGGTTAGGTTAGGTTAGGTTAGGTTAGGTTAGGTTAGGTTAGGTTAGGTTAGGTTAGGTTAGGTTAGGTTAGGTTAGGTTAGGTTAGGTTAGGTTAGGTTAGGTTAGGTTAGGTTAGGTTAGGTTAGGTTAGGTTAGGTTAGGTTAGGTTAGGTTAGGTTAGGTTAGGTTAGGTTAGGTTAGGTTAGGTTAGGTTAGGTTAGGTTAGGTTAGGTTAGGTTAGGTTAGGTTAGGTTAGGTTAGGTTAGGTTAGGTTAGGTTAGGTTAGGTTAGGTTAGGTTAGGTTAGGTTAGGTTAGGTTAGGTTAGGTTAGGTTAGGTTAGGTTAGGTTAGGTTAGGTTAGGTTAGGTTAGGTTAGGTTAGGTTAGGTTAGGTTAGGTTAGGTTAGGTTAGGTTAGGTTAGGTTAGGTTAGGTTAGGTTAGGTTAGGTTAGGTTAGGTTAGGTTAGGTTAGGTTAGGTTAGGTTAGGTTAGGTTAGGTTAGGTTAGGTTAGGTTAGGTTAGGTTAGGTTAGGTTAGGTTAGGTTAGGTTAGGTTAGGTTAGGTTAGGTTAGGTTAGGTTAGGTTAGGTTAGGTTAGGTTAGGTTAGGTTAGGTTAGGTTAGGTTAGGTTAGGTTAGGTTAGGTTAGGTTAGGTTAGGTTAGGTTAGGTTAGGTTAGGTTAGGTTAGGTTAGGTTAGGTTAGGTTAGGTTAGGTTAGGTTAGGTTAGGTTAGGTTAGGTTAGGTTAGGTTAGGTTAGGTTAGGTTAGGTTAGGTTAGGTTAGGTTAGGTTAGGTTAGGTTAGGTTAGGTTAGGTTAGGTTAGGTTAGGTTAGGTTAGGTTAGGTTAGGTTAGGTTAGGTTAGGTTAGGTTAGGTTAGGTTAGGTTAGGTTAGGTTAGGTTAGGTTAGGTTAGGTTAGGTTAGGTTAGGTTAGGTTAGGTTAGGTTAGGTTAGGTTAGGTTAGGTTAGGTTAGGTTAGGTTAGGTTAGGTTAGGTTAGGTTAGGTTAGGTTAGGTTAGGTTAGGTTAGGTTAGGTTAGGTTAGGTTAGGTTAGGTTAGGTTAGGTTAGGTTAGGTTAGGTTAGGTTAGGTTAGGTTAGGTTAGGTTAGGTTAGGTTAGGTTAGGTTAGGTTAGGTTAGGTTAGGTTAGGTTAGGTTAGGTTAGGTTAGGTTAGGTTAGGTTAGGTTAGGTTAGGTTAGGTTAGGTTAGGTTAGGTTAGGTTAGGTTAGGTTAGGTTAGGTTAGGTTAGGTTAGGTTAGGTTAGGTTAGGTTAGGTTAGGTTAGGTTAGGTTAGGTTAGGTTAGGTTAGGTTAGGTTAGGTTAGGTTAGGTTAGGTTAGGTTAGGTTAGGTTAGGTTAGGTTAGGTTAGGTTAGGTTAGGTTAGGTTAGGTTAGGTTAGGTTAGGTTAGGTTAGGTTAGGTTAGGTTAGGTTAGGTTAGGTTAGGTTAGGTTAGGTTAGGTTAGGTTAGGTTAGGTTAGGTTAGGTTAGGTTAGGTTAGGTTAGGTTAGGTTAGGTTAGGTTAGGTTAGGTTAGGTTAGGTTAGGTTAGGTTAGGTTAGGTTAGGTTAGGTTAGGTTAGGTTAGGTTAGGTTAGGTTAGGTTAGGTTAGGTTAGGTTAGGTTAGGTTAGGTTAGGTTAGGTTAGGTTAGGTTAGGTTAGGTTAGGTTAGGTTAGGTTAGGTTAGGTTAGGTTAGGTTAGGTTAGGTTAGGTTAGGTTAGGTTAGGTTAGGTTAGGTTAGGTTAGGTTAGGTTAGGTTAGGTTAGGTTAGGTTAGGTTAGGTTAGGTTAGGTTAGGTTAGGTTAGGTTAGGTTAGGTTAGGTTAGGTTAGGTTAGGTTAGGTTAGGTTAGGTTAGGTTAGGTTAGGTTAGGTTAGGTTAGGTTAGGTTAGGTTAGGTTAGGTTAGGTTAGGTTAGGTTAGGTTAGGTTAGGTTAGGTTAGGTTAGGTTAGGTTAGGTTAGGTTAGGTTAGGTTAGGTTAGGTTAGGTTAGGTTAGGTTAGGTTAGGTTAGGTTAGGTTAGGTTAGGTTAGGTTAGGTTAGGTTAGGTTAGGTTAGGTTAGGTTAGGTTAGGTTAGGTTAGGTTAGGTTAGGTTAGGTTAGGTTAGGTTAGGTTAGGTTAGGTTAGGTTAGGTTAGGTTAGGTTAGGTTAGGTTAGGTTAGGTTAGGTTGGTTAGGTTAGGTTAGGTTAGGTTAGGTTAGGTTAGGTTAGGTTAGGTTAGGTTAGGTTAGGTTAGGTTAGGTTAGGTTAGGTTAGGTTAGGTTAGGTTAGGTTAGGTTAGGTTAGGTTAGGTTAGGTTAGGTTAGGTTAGGTTAGGTTAGGTTAGGTTAGGTTAGGTTAGGTTAGGTTAGGTTAGGTTAGGTTAGGTTAGGTTAGTTAGGTTAGGTTAGGTTAGGTTAGGTTAGGTTAGGTTAGGTTAGGTTAGGTTAGGTTAGGTTAGGTTAGGTTAGGTTAGGTTAGGTTAGTTAGGTTAGGTTAGGTTAGGTTAGGTTAGGTTAGGTTAGGTTAGGTTAGGTTAGGTTAGGTTAGGTTAGGTTAGGTTAGGTTAGGTTAGGTTAGGTTAGGTTAGGTTAGGTTAGGTTAGGTTAGGTTAGGTTAGGTTAGGTTAGGTTAGGTTAGGTTAGGTTAGGTTAGGTTAGGTTAGGTTAGGTTAGGTTAGGTTAGGTTAGTTAGGTTAGGTTAGGTTAGGTTAGGTTAGGTTAGGTTAGGTTAGGTTAGGTTAGGTTAGGTTAGGTTAGGTTAGGTTAGGTTAGGTTAGGTTAGGTAGGTTAGGTTAGGTTAGGTTAGGTTAGGTTAGGTTAGGTTAGGTTAGGTTAGGTTAGGTTAGGTTAGGTTAGGTTAGGTTAGGTTAGGTTAGGTTAGGTTAGGTTAGGTTAGGTTAGGTTAGGTTAGGTTAGGTTAGGTTAGGTTAGTTAGGTTAGGTTAGGTTAGGTTAGGTTAGGTTAGGTTAGGTTAGGTTAGGTTAGGTTAGGTTAGTTAGGTTAGGTTAGGTTAGGTTAGGTTAGGTTAGGTTAGGTTAGGTTAGGTTAGGTTAGTTAGGTTAGGTTAGGTTAGGTTAGGTTAGGTTAGGTTAGGTTAGGTTAGGTTAGGTTAGGTTAGGTTAGGTTAGGTTAGGTTAGGTTAGGTTAGGTTAGGTTAGGTTAGGTTAGGTTAGGTTAGGTTAG
>CAOKYR010000415.1:52690-109671 GCA_948473455.1 Teleiodes luculella | reverse complement strand
CAATAAAGAATTTTCATTCACTCACTCATTCATTTATTCATTCATTCATTCATTCATCAAGCAACAGTTTTGTGGCGGGGGTTTTTTAAATTTTTAATCATATCTTACTATTATTATAAAGAGGAAAGATTTGTATGTGTGTGTGTGTATGTTTGTAATGAATAAACTCAAAAACTACCTACTGAATCGATTTCATAAATTCTTTGACCATTAGAAAGCTACATTCACCCTGAGTAACATAGGCTACCTTTTACCGCGGGAAAATGCCTCATTTTCACGGGAAAAACTGTTAACGCGGGCGGAGCCGCGCCGGAAAACTAGTTTAATATATAACTACAAAATGCACAGGTTAATTCACTAAAATAAACCGTCAGCCAGTTGGTTATTTCCTTCAGCTAACCATCAAAGCTGTAATTTAAGTCTTTGTGCGACGAAAACTTGGGGATTCGTGGGGAATTTCATTTGGGCTAACTTTTAAAATTGGTTTATATCTGTTTTGGAATGATATTCAATCCTGCCATGGGGTTTTAGAAGCCGGAAAGGGTGGGTTAAAATATGTAGACAGATTTGTACATAAGACCCTTTATTGCATACATAATGAAGAGTAATAATATTATATTATATAACTAGCTTCCCGCCGCGGCTCCACCCGCGTTAATAGTTTTTCCCGAGGGAATGAGGTATTTTCCCGCGGTTAAAGTTAGTCTATAGTCTTCCGCAAGATCTATTCTTTCTTTGTGCCAACCCCGCCGCTTTAAAATTTTATCCCATGGGAATGAGAAATTTTCTCGCGGTAAATCGTTGCCTATGTTCTTTCCCAAGTTCAATTCTATCTTTGTGCCAAGTTTAACTAAAAATCAGTTTAGTAGTTTCGGAACCTATTCAATTATTAGGAATATTTTAGGTATTTTTTACACCTTAGGTGAATAATGTATTATTGAAGTATCAGTAAGGATCCCTTATTTTTTGAAAATAATATATTGCCTATGTTACTCAGGGTGAATGTAGCTTTCTAATGGTGAAAGAATTTTTGAAATTTTTATAATATTAGTATGACTAGTATAGATAGACTAGCTTACCACCGCAGCTCCGCCCGCTTTAACAGTTTTTCTCGTGGGAATGAGGAATACTCCTGCGGTAAAAGGTAGCCTGAATCCTTCCCCAAGGTCAATTCTATCTTTGTACCAACTTTCATTAAAATCGGTTCAGTAGTTTCGGAGCCTCATCAATGTAAACAAACAATCACACATTATTTCCTCTTAGACTAAGCAAGGTACTTCTTTTGTAACTAACGCCAACAGAAAATGATTTTCACCGATCAACTCTAAACAACTTCAAACAACTGCTCCAGATTGGGAAACTCTGATTAAAATTAAAGTTATTATCAAAGCTAATCAAGTTAAAGTTAAACTTCGGAACCCTCTAATTTAATAAACTTCTTCGGACTTGACTGGAGTCTTTGAAGTGAAAACAAAATGGATTTTCAGTTGGAATAGACGCTGCGAATTAATACGGAGGTAGATTGCGTTATCAGCGAAAACTCGTAGGCTTGCACAGTGGCCTCAATTCTGCCGTGGCCGCTAAAATCTCTAAATTTAAGTAGTTGGTCTCTTTCATTCATATGTGAATCGAACAGGATGGGGAGATGAATGAATTTAATTTTGAATGAATGATATTTAAAATATGCTTATTTTCGCAGCGCAAGCTGTCAAATTCAGCTTAATATTAGTCGGGATTAGTCGGGATGCTTTTAAATTCCTCCTAAATTACTCGTAAAATAGATGTTTGACGTGTCTAAATGTAGGTTGGCAATTACCTATCCCTTTTCGTTCTTAAGAAAGTGAAAGAGACATAACAACTTAAATTTAGATATTTTAGCGGCCACGCAGAATTGAGCCCATTATTAATGAATTATCTCTTCACACATTCTTGTCGCCTAGTACTTTGGCAGATATGAAATTGTCACAAATATTTGGCTACATGGTGTTAATTTAGTTCGGGTGAAGAAAAATAAAACCTTGTAGGCAGTGTCTGAAAATCAGCAGTTATGTTTTTCTGAGCCACTGACCTTTTCCACACAAAGGAACATTATTATTTGTTGTATACTGTAATGAACATTATTTGTGTGAATAAATTCTTATTATTATTTGTTCAATATTTAAAAACAACTTTCATATTTGCAGCCATTCAATATGACTTGGCCTAAAGGTCTTGAAACCAGGCCATAAAGTAAACAAAAAAAAATCGCGCGCGCTTATGCGTTTTATAATCTTGACACATAGCACAATAAACTTTCTTGTCTAAAATGTAGGAGATACGCTAACTGACGACATCTGTTGAAAAAGTAAAAAGAAAAAACAGTGTTTAGCTTAACATGCTCTTGATTGTACGTGCGTGCCGGCTCTCGAACCCTGGGAAGATTTGTATGTTGATAAATATCTGTGCGAATTTGTTAGAACCCTTTTTGGTAACTGATAACATTGTTCATACGCAAACCCTTTATCTAGAGGCCCATAACTTAATAAATATGTATAATAAAACTGAAGAAACGGCGTGTCTGTACATTGATTTGTTTTTCAAAAAACTGATTGTACTTAAGTGGTAAAGAGAGTGTAGCCGAACACAAAAATTCAAGCTTTGAACAAAAAATTCCGTTTGTCTGTAGCATCCTAGCTTATGAACGGATGCGCCGATTTCAGATTTAATTTTTATTGTTTGCAAGATGTCATTTCGAGAGTGTTCTTAGCTATGATAAAAAAAATATCTTCAGCCATTTGAAGATTATCAGCATTTTCTAGATATTGAAAGGATCAAGTTACGGTTTTGAAGTGAGCACTTTTATTTTTTAAAATTTAATATTATTGTATGAAAACGTTTAACTTCACAATCATTTAAATACCGTAAAAACAGTTTTAAAAACTTCTATCTCCACAGTTCCATCCTGTATAACGTGTGATCAACCTGTATACACATATGAAATGCAGGGTGTTCCGATGCTATAACACAGCTAAATACGAGCAAACACCCTCCCATACGTCTTACTAATTGACATTATCTCGAAGCGACATTTTTCTTCTTTTGTTGCACGTGTCGTGGTCAATGTGAGAAATTGGACATTTTGCGAAAGGGCAGATTTATTCGCGTGTTTTTGTTTTTAATGGTCAGTTGTAGGCGTTTATTATTAAGCTTGTTGTTATCTTTTGTATAAGTATTAAATGGTTTATTTTGTATATTTGCTCCCTGCTATCTTATAAATTATTAGCTGTCTGCCCGCGGCTACGCCTGCGTGGTTTTCCGACTTTTCCGTAGTATTTTTTAACTATCCCACGGGAACTCTAATTTTCCGCAATTAGAAGTAAGTATCCAAGATGTGGACCGGGGATATAAGGTGCCAGCATGCAAAATCTCATTTAAATCGGTCTAACAGTTTCGGTGATAAGCCATTACAATGTGCTGAACCGTATTAGTTACTATGTGCGTTTATTTTTAATGTGTCAATAAAGAAAAATTAAAAAAATCTGCAATAGATCAAAGTCAAAGTCAAGGTCAAAAAGTTTTTATTCGAAGTAAGCTTTTACAAATCACTAACATTTATACTTCGAGGCGAGTTCACAATTTTGCTGTCTTCTGTGGAGAAGAACTCGCCGGAAGAATCTCCCACAGGCGTTGCATCTTTTAAAAATATTTTTACAAAATAAATTATTATTTTACACAATTTTATTAATATAACAAAATGTGCAAACGAAACATACAATTAGAGAAATCGCAAATTAGCAGAACAACAATTATGTTTGCAACATATACTGGTATAGGTATGTTTTGATTGTTCGTGGAAAGATTGCGAAAAATGAGTTATGAAAATATGTCCGCCCCTTGGTCTCTGTTTGCTCTAGGGAATAAAACATTGTCCTGTGACAAAAAGTAGCCTTTTTGTGTATTATGAAAGATTAGTACTACAGAAATATTATAGTATTATTACTGTTTTATGTTTCTACTAGCTTTCCGCCGCGACTCCGCCCGCGTTTACAGTTTTTCCCGTGGGAATGAGGCATTTTCCCGCGTTAAAAGGCAGTAGCTTTCTAACGATGAAAGAATTTTTGAAATCAGCGCAGTACTTTTTGAGTTTATTTATAAAATACACACACACAAAAATACAAATCTTTCCTCTTTATAATATTAGTATGATAGTATGAAGTATATTTGTAGAGCTAGCTTGTGTTACTGCTTTAAGGGTAGCGATTGCGAACCGTTCATCGACACGGCCGTGTCGTTGTCAGGAGGAAATCCCTCTGAGGGACGAAGAGGAGCTGAAAGAGGGTCCAAAGAGGGTCATAGAAGAGCACCGAAGATAGCAATGAGAGTGAAAACATAGACAATCTCATCGACCTCGCTGTTTTTTCTTGCTCCATAGACGTAAACTT
The DNA here is from genome assembly GCA_948473455.1 of Teleiodes luculella. NCBI lineage: Eukaryota > Metazoa > Arthropoda > Insecta > Lepidoptera > Gelechiidae > Teleiodes > Teleiodes luculella. The sequence continues at coordinate 105,250 of CAOKYR010000415.1, read as the reverse complement.
ATTGTCAATCAACAAAAAATATAAAATTATCGTATTGAAGTAAAAATTGATGGAATGATTCAAATATTAGACAAAGCATACTGCTCTATCCCTTGGAAGTCTATAATAAAGTATATTTATAATGTATTGTGTCCCAAGGAAGTGTTTCCCTATTCTCGAGTTCATCAAAGGATTTTCCGCTGTTGTTTAATGCTACACATGCTAAAAAAGGAACCCTGCTGCCCATACCTGGCATAGTATCAGTATTCCATAAGCATGGGGCAACTTTCAGAATGTTTAAGTACACATAATGTATTTTCTTTTTAAATCACCCCTAAATTTTTTGAAATCAGATTTATATTTAAGTATGATTTTATAGTAAACTAGCTTCCCGCCACGGCTCCGCCCGCGTTAATAGTTTTTCCCATAGAAATGAGGAATTTTCCCACGGTAAATTGTAGCCTATGTTCTAAAGTCTATTTTAACTTTGTGCCAAGTTTCACCAAAATCGGTTCAGTACTTTCGGAGCATTTTCAATTATAAGGAATATTTTACGTATTTTTTTACACCTTACATTATTGAAGTTTTAGCGTTTTAGTAATGATCCCTAACTTTTTAAATAAAATAAAATATAGCCTATGTTACTCAGGGATGTAACTTCCCAACAGTGAAATATTTTTTAAATTCGGTTCAGTAATTTCGGAGCCTATTCGATGCAAACAAACAAACAACCAAACCTTTCCTCTTTATAATATTATGATAGATTTTATGTGTGTAGGTTAGGTAAGTACTAATTATGATTTATTTAAACAGAATATGAACTCAACTGACCTAGGGAATAAATTGTATTTTTGTTATTATTTTTTTATACATGTAAAATTTATAAATGATTGCACTATGTAGTTTCAGGATTTTTTTTAATAAAGACAGTTTTTTTAATTTTGTGATAGTATTGCATTTTAAATACCATTACGAAGGTGATAAGGTAGGTACTAAATCAGATTAAGAAGAAAACAAGAGCAGGTGTTATGTTAAATAGTATATAATATTATACCAGTTATAATTTTAAGTAGTAAATAGATAGATAGATATAGATATAATAACAATAAATCATTTGTTGTTACTAGTCTTCTCTTGGAGCTTTATGAGTATAAAATTTAATAATATAATACTTTATTTTTCTTTCATTAGTTTTCGGCTACAAATATCCCCACCAGACACCACATAAAACGTTGATTTATGCGATATACATGTCCTTTGAAAGTACTTCGATAAAAGTTTAACTTTTTTTAATAAAATCTGAAAAAAAAAACGATAATATCAGATTAGATTGATGAGCAATGACAAACTAAGCATGTCTGTACATACAAAATTTAAAAGCGAGGCACTTGTCCGTGGAGTAATCATCACCTCTCTCTATCCATAGCCAGCTTCTTGAGTTCCTGGTATGACATAACCTCAACTTTTTCCTCTATTTCATCTAAAAATGAACGTCTTAATCTTCTACGTCCTCTCCTGCTGTCTATCGCTCTCTCCATTACTATCTACTTAAAAAAAAGTCATATTGTCCCAACATTTTTCCTCTTCTATTTTTCTTCGTCTCCAACATCACATAAATCTCTGTACACATAGATTTTCATATAGATGTTTGGGAAGGATATAGGCTAACTCTTGGCTAACTTTTACCACACTGCGTTACAATACTTCATCCCCATGGAAAAACATCTTTAAAGCTGCGAAGAGCGCAGATTTTCCTCAATCAATATTATTTCTTCCTGGCGCTTTTTTATTGTTGAAATATATAACAAAAAAATATTTAATGGTTATAAATATAAATAACATAAACAACATTTGACAGACAAGAGGATGAAAAGAGTTCCATTATTCCTCTTTTAATATGGGAGAACCTCCGCCACAGATTAAAATCAGGGATCCTTTCAACAATTAGTGAGAGCCAGATCATGATTACACTTAATCTTGTTTAGTTTATTATACAACTAGTTTTTTTAATTAATGCAGATTAGGCACATACTTTGGTTCAAATAACAGCGAATGGCAGTTTATAATTAATATTTACGTTTGTTATTTTACAGTATAACATATTTTTTCGGTTAAAGTAGCCTATATCCATCCCCAAAATCTAATCTATCTCTGTAATCAAGTTTTACCAAAACACCCCTTTAGAACTACCATTTTCCCGTGGGAATGAACTATTGTCCTGCGGTTACAGGTAGTCTGTTACCTTCCCCAAGGTCTATTCTATCTCTGTATTCTGGCCCACCTTACCAATTTTCCCGTGGGATTAAAGTATTTTCCCGCGGTAAAAGGAAGCCTTTATCCATCCCCAGAATCTTTTATATCCCTGTACCAAGTTTCATCTTAATTTTCCGGCCACGCTACTATTTTTCCCGTGGGAATGAGGTATAATCAAACCTTTCCTCTTTATAATATTAGTATAGATGAATTTATTTATTAAGTAAGTATATTGTATATCAACTATCTGACACCCATAGCTATGCCTTATTTGGAGTCAGATGGCCGTGTGTGAGCTGTAACCCAAAAATAAAACCCTCCTTCTGCAGTCAGGTAAAAATGGTTTCAGTCTAATTTTTGGTATGATATTGATACAATATTCTTGTTGTCGTCGGGAGATACTTTGTTAAGATATATTCCCAAATCAAACAGAACCATGTGTCTAAAACATAGATACGCAATTGACTCAAACTCTGAGTGTGTCTCTGCAGTCCTCTGAAATCTCCTGTCAGTGGCTGACAGGAGATTTGAGAGGGGGAGGACAAGGCCATGGACTAGTTTTTATTTTTTTATATTTTTGAACCGGAAATCGACTGACAGAAGTTTGATGGAATTTATTCGATAATTCAGGCAAATTTTACAATAATACCTATACTGTTTTAACTTATTTAAAACTTTGAACGGTACATTGACTTTTTTGTCTTTAATAAAATATTTATCGCAACATTTAAGTCCATAACAAGATGATTCAGAAATCAAACCTCCATATTGAAGATCTTTAATATAATTTCTGTGTCATAGATTATGATATAGCATCAACTGGCAGACAACGTCATACAATATTTATTTACTTTCTGATACTAAAACATAAATATTGAATTGATACTTTTAAGCCATAATTATAATTAAATTGCAATAATTGTTACACATAAGTTTAATATAATCAAAAAGAATCACAATATGGGAAGTTTAAACTAAAAATAACAACAACAGCTGAAAAAAAATAAAGCATTTCTAATGTCTTTGCTCAAAGCCTAAAGCGTTTGGATTGGGTTTATATAAAATTATTTATTTATTTAACCATTATTGTACACAAAAAAGAAGAGGACACAACACGTACCTACTGCGTATATCCAAGGAAATGTCTTACAGCAGACCAAGGAAGCAAGAGAAAAGTAAACACAGAAAAGCGAAACAGATGTGCACAATATACTCGTATACGGCTTAAAATAACTGTTTGATAGTTTTATACAAGGACGACGTTAAAATTGTAATTGATTTGATACGTATTGTTTGTTTGCCTGTGAAAGAAAGACTGTGTAAAACCTTAGTTTAAATATATTTATATCACTAATTTAAAATGCCAATGTATAATTGTTTCGTATAGCTTTGTTATTGTAATTAAAGTACGAGTATTAATAAATCACTCTCGTTAGTTTTATTTCATAAAGTCTACGAAGGGTGTTTTCGAACTGTAATGGAAAAAAAATAATATTTTTTTAATAGAATTCTCAAGACAGTTTATAAAGTAGGTAAAAATAGGCCAGGCCTTTTTCTTACGGATATATATTTAAGAAAAATCATACTGAATAATATATATTATTATAAAGTGGAAAGATTCGTATTTGTGTGTGTGTGTGTGTGCTTGCATGTGTGTGTGTGCGTGTATGCTTGTAATGTATAAACTCAAAAACTACTGAACCGATTTCGAAAATTCTTTCACCATTAGAAAGCTACATTCACCCTAAGTAACATAGGCTACCTTTTACCCCGGGAAAATGCCTCATTTCCACGGAAAAGATGTAAACGCGGGCGGAGCCGCGGCGGAAAGCTAGTTCATTAATAATGATTAAGATCTTTAGGAGAAGTCACGTATATTCTGTATAATATAATTTCAAGTAAAATATTGCACGAAACCTAAATATTTTATGAGATATTAACATTTATAATGTCGTTGGTGGCACGGATTATGGCAGTTTGTAAGACTCATTTTCCTGCGGTCACGCTGCACATAATACTGGATTTTTTTATACAATATTCATTTTATACGTTAAATATATCCTCTATTTTCAAAAACAGTCATCACTTTTAAGTATTATTCATTTTTAAATTAAGGAGACTTATCTCTCGACACGGCTTATAGTGACAGTTTCGAAATCAGCTAAAATTTGCTAGGCCTTTTTCTTACAGATATATCTTCAAAACTACTTTATGAATTAGATCAAAATTTTAAAGAGATGTCACGTATATTTTTAAGTTTTAGTATCAAGTACAATATTACTTCAGACTTGAATAATTTTAAAGATATTAACATTATATGTCGATGGTGACACGGATTATAGTAGTTTGGTAGACTCGTTTTCCTTCGATCACGGTGCCAAAACTACAAAACTTTTAGATACAATTTTTGTTTAGCACGTAAAATATATCCCGTATTTTTAATATCAGTCATTAGTTTTAGTATTATTCAAGTTTTTCAATGAAGGAGATGAATCTCTCGACACAGCTTGTGAAGTCTGCAGAGACAGAGGTTGAAATTTGCGAGACCTTTTTTCTAACGGATATTATGAGAAGACGGCTTTATAAATAGATCTATTTTTTTGTAAACATGTGTCATATATCCTGTAGTTTTAGTATCAGTCATCAGTTTAAGGTAATATTATATATTTGAAGAGAAATCGGTCCCGACGACAAAGCCACGGCACCAATTTTGGTGCCGTGGGTTTGTCGTCCATTTTTTTTTAATTTAACTTCAAAATCAATTTGTCGGTCGTGACATGAGACTTCAGAGGGGCAAAATTTGGGCGCGAAACAGAAAGAAGACCACCGGAAACCTCCTGAAATGTCGTAAAATAAGGACAGAAAAATGTATGACGTCAATATATCTCTGAAAGGTATAGTTTTTAAAACATTAAATCTCCACAGATTATCGAATCAACTGCTATAACTTTTACACAACCACCTATCAACATATGACTAGAAGCAATGTTTCAGTGTAATAGTGTTATTGTGTCATTTTATATTGTCATGTCTTTTAGTGCATATTCCTTAGCAATGTTCGCTTTGGTCAGAGGGTGCGTGTCAAAGTTTATTTCAGAAAATGACATTGACATGTTTACAAAAAAGAAACCTCAGTAAACCTCATAAGATCCTCAATGAGCCTCTTCTGGCCCTCAGTTACCTCACAACTGGACCTCGCCCTCCGACAAACCTCTTGACAACGACACGGCCGTGTCGATGAAAGGATCGCGCTAGCCCCCAAGGTGAGTTATTATTTATCGCGCGATATATGTTTTTGTGTGATTATAGTAAATTGTTTACTAACATTATATTCATATCTGTGAAGTTGGAAATTCAACTAAGATACTCTGATCTGGTACGCCAAATATTATTATTACTCAGTGGTCCAAAATTTCTCTGTGATCGCTCTCTAACAGCTTTCGTGGTCGAGTGGTCAAAAGCTCGCCTGACGTTACGGAGGTTCCGGCTTCGAATCCCAGTGGGAACATGTCAAAAAAATATCACTTTGTAAGACTTTCCTCAGTTTGGTTAGGACATTGCAGGCTAAATCACCTGATTGTCCGAAAAGAAAGATAATTTCGTGCTTCGGAAGGCGCGTAAAGCCGTTGGTCCCGGCTACTATCTGCGGATTTAGTCGTTATAGGAGCCATGTCGGAAGCCTAAGGCGGTTCTATAATTCCGACACCAGGGTTTGTGAGGTAGGTTAACCTTGAAACCCACTCGATAAGCAAGCAAGCAAACCTGTGCTCTGAAACATTATCTTTCTCTACATTACGCGTCCTTGTTGAATTTGGCTGAGATGGAAATATCTGGCATTTCAGCTTGCGCTCTATTCTTGCATCGTGAACCGAAATCTAGATTTTTTCAGGATCTACTTAGGTTTGCTCACTTGTTTTCTGACATACTTCTAAAACACAGTTCGTTGGTAAAACAGTATCTAACAAATTATCTTTCGTCTATTCTGCAAAAGATATAACTTACAGCAAGAAGTACAAAGATAAAGTAAGTTTTTCGCCAGCAGGTTAGGAGTTTGGCAGGAACCTTTTATCTTTTAAGAAAGATTATTATGTGTACCGAAGTGCGAGGCAGGATGGAACAAAAATAAAATAAGTTTATCCTTTGTTGGGAGATTCTTGGAGAAATGTAAATAGCTGAAACATTTTTTCAAAAGTTTTATTTATCTTTTTTCGGCACTGCTTCATATCCAAGGATATTATAAGTACTGTTGTACGGTAGTATTTATAACATCTTATTAATATTATTAACAATTTATTTCTTTAAGATTCGCATGTAGGTATTACGTCTCTATATTACCCAAAAAAAATATTTCCTTACAATATATTGTTACTATCTAACCTAAATTTAAAGTCCATACGTCCTTTTTGCTCTTAAAAGAACAAAAAGGGATAGGAAATTGTCAATAGAGATGTCAAACGAACATCGATTTAATGCGTCATCGTACTTTGCAAAAACTTGCCGCGACTTAAATTTATATTTAATTTAATTTATATTATTTATATTATTAGGACCGACCCTATTTATTTAAAAAGAAGGTCTTTTTTATTCTTTTCAGCGAATCCTTTCATTGATATAATTACAAATTTTACTTCCATCAATAGATATTTGTAAGCCAAAATTGAAAAAAGAAATACATCTATACTAATATTATAAAGAGAAAAGATTGGATTGTTTGTTTACATTGAAAAGGCTCCGAAACTAATAAACCGATTTCAAAAAAATTTTCACTGTTGGGAAGTTACGCTATCCCCGGGTAAAATAGACTATAGGTATTCTTTAAAAAATATATTAGAGGTCCTTACTCAAACTCCAACAATGTGACCCAAGATGTAAAAATATGTATTTATTAATATGATTTTGATCAAACTTGATACAAATATTGAATAAACCTTTGGAAAGAACATAGGCTACTTTTACCACGGGCCTTGGTCTAAGAAAACAAGGTCTAACCATTAGACCACGTGACTGACACGAGCCTACGTCATTTCTACGTCATTTTGCCTATTCATCCTTGTCCAATGCGTGTAATAGACGAGGATGAACAGCGCAAAATGACGTAGGCTTGTGTCAGGTACCTAACGGTTAGACCTTGTTTTCTTGGACCATGCCAAGGGCCAATTACTCGTTTCCACGGGAAAAACCGATAACTTGGGCGGAGCCGCGGCTGAAAGGGTTTTTATAAAGCTTTCAAAAGAAAGTTATTCAGTAAAGTAAAAAAGCTATAAAAACTTCAATAAATCGATAATTATATGACCTAAACTCCATCTATCACGACCCCAGAATATATGAAGCGTGTCTAAGGACCGGAAGTTGGTAGGGCAGCTTTCACACAACTTCCGGCGTACCGGAAGTTTACGCATGTGACTAAGAGACCGGAAGCGAGCTGTCCGCAAAAGCCTACGTATTATATGTAAAGAAGCCAGCACATGCGGCTGGACATTCGCTCTGCGAAATTCACCCCTATCGCTACGGAATACGGGCGCTCTCAAGGTCAACATGTCCAGCCGCATGCTGGCTACTGTACAATCGTACTAAATCGTAATTTACAACTTGTATGTACGTACACTGTACATACAAGTTGTAAATTACGATTTAGTCAAAATTAAAAGGACATTCCCTGTCTATGTATTTGATCAACTTTCGCAAACTTTTTCTGGAAAGAGCGTTGAACAGACCTTAGTTGACGCTAGCCCAGTGCGGGTTGGTCAACTTCACACACAACCTTTGAAATACTTCGCAGGTGTGAGCAGGTTACCTCACGATATCTTCCTTCACCGCAGTAGTCGAATAAACGAACATATGAATGGAATCATTGAAAACACATTAGTACGTGTATATTTATAGCTATTCGTGTAATATATTATGTATTATAGTTTAAGTATTTTATAATAATACGAGTAATAATAATAATAAATAAACTTTTATTAATCTCAACAAAGGGTGATTGTTTAACATTACAGCTGGGACCTTCTAGTAAGCATAGCAAACCTGTGTCAGGAAGCTCCGTAATTTTTATATCTACTTTAGTTAGTTTCTATTTATTTATTTTTTAAACCAGTTTAATGCTTTTTTTTATTATTGTCAGTTTACCATGTAACTACTTCTCGTTTCTACTTCATTTCTCATCTCATTTACCATTTCTTTCTAAAAATTTGAATATTTAATTTTGGAATCCATTCAAAAATCATCCGTCAAATCATCCATTTTTATTTTCACTTCTCATTCAGGCCGCTTCATGGCGACTCACGTTATGTATTTTCATATTTACCTAAAGTTTTGAAACAGTTGTACCTATAAAGTTTTGAAATTGAGTTGTTACAGTGATCATTAAAAAAGTTCTGTGCCAATTTTGTGTTTCTATTCGTCGTTCAACTACCTTACCTAAGTCCTAGGCGTGCCGCGGGCGTAACAACCTACTCTGTTAAGACCACCAAACGCATCACTTTTATCTACACTTTTTCCATACCTAAAGGTTGCCTGGTATAAATTTCTACCTTAGCAATAAGACCGCCTTTTGACTCTTCTGTTTTGTTCTCTATTGTTTACTGTATGCTATGTCTTTTGTCAATAAAGTATATTGTATTGTTTTGTATTGTATTGTACTTGCCGAGGCATGAACCCCCGCCTCCCAGACTTAGCCACTGAGCCACTGACACTTCATTTCTATGCTCGATTACAACGGACGGAGGTTGTTCATAACCGAATAAAGAAATCTCATATAAGAGAGTTCATTTTAAAATTTCATCCTAACTGGACCAAAATGTTCCTTCAATACTTTGAGGAAAAGCTCATCTCTGTTCTCTACAACAAAGTATCTACAAGAATGTAGAATAAGTCGCAAAAAATTACCGCTTGCATTATTTAAGTATTTCTACTTTATTGCACTTTACGAAAGACTGGCTTAATACCACATGACTATCTAATAGAAATTGCTAGGTTACTAATAAGGCAGCCTTTTGTACATTGGTATTCTTCAGAATTGTGTGTTTTTTTTAATATTTTGTCTGTTTTTGAACGGCCTACCATGGACAGTCCGGTCCTTGGTATTAATTATTTGCGTTGACGTCGAAAAATTATGTTTTTTGTACTATCTGTCCGCCCACGGCTACGCCCGCGTTGTTTTTTTCCCGTGGTAAAATGTATATAAGATGGTGACAGACGGCATATAGGTACCACCATGAAAAAAATTCATTTAAATCGTTCCAGAGATTAACGTGATTTGATTTTGTGTCAATTTGGATACGGCCGTCTATTTGTACGTACACTATTACCACACCACAATTATTCTATTCTATTATTTTCTATTTAACCTCCTTTCTAACGTTGCAGTCGAGTAAAAAGTAACTTAATATTCAAAACGTTCTCAAGTTTAGAGGGTAGTAAAAAAGACGCCACTTCCTGTTCCGTCAGATTTCGGTGCTAAAACAAAGATGTCGCTACAACGGTTATGTTTTGAATTCAAATTTAGATTCTGCGATAGCGCGGCGCTTGATTACGATCATAAACGGAAACCGTTTTGGTTTGTTTTGTTTTAAAATGGTGTCAGCATTACATAGATGATAATAAATACTGAATGTTTGAATGGTTGCTGGTAGGTTGTGCTGTGGCGAAATTCGTTGCTACTATGTTTACAATTCATAATTTAATATTATAAGTCTTTTTGTCATGGATTTTTACTTTTTAACTCGTACAGTACAACCCTCGTAGCATGAGAGTACTGTGACAAACTATATATCCCTTACCTAGCTGTCAAAATACCATGAGATTCCCACCATATTGTGATATCCTAGTAATATTATAAACGCTAAAGTTTGTGAGTATGGATGAAGGGATGGATGTATGTTTGTTACTCTTTCACGCAAAACGACTAAATGGATTTTGATGAAACTTTACATCAATCTAGCTTATACATCAGAATAACACATAGGCTGATTTTTACCGCGGGAAAATTTCTTATTCCCACGGGAAAACGGTTAACGCGGGCGGAACTGCGGGGCGGAAAACTAGTCCTCCATATGTGATACGAGTCATGTTAGGGGCTGATGATAATTGAACTTTGTTAGTACACACGGAGCTCTTCTTACGGATTTTTTCTCGCACTTGTCCTTTTTTTATGCTTCAAGTAAGCACCTACATTTCGAAAATCGTACACAATGAATAATTTTGTAAAATATCAATTGTTTTAGAATATCTAAAAGATTATGGAAACGTACTTTACGCAAATAAATTACTTTTCGTTAAGTAAAACTTAAACTAATTTAAAAAATCTATATTCTTATTTCTTTTTTACTGGTTCATCTAAAAAGGAAACGTAAGAATATTTTTCGTATAAAACTTTTATCAAGAAATCAAGAAGTGTTCCAAGGAAAATCCTACCCTCTGTTTTACATAATTTAGTCCTCCCGAACATCGTTCAACATGAAGATCGATTGGCTATCCATCAGTTACATACAATGTAGAACACGTACACTAACCCAAGGGGCTGGCAACACAGGCCAGATAAGGACTCGGTATTGCCATATTATGCGGTTTGCGCTCATACTGACTCAAATTTTATGGTTTTGTCACAGAGTAAGTAAGTTAATAAGAGTTATTAAGGGTGAAACAGTAGGTATAAACGAAAATTGTAGTATATTATCTATACGCATGCCGCTTCGCCCTATTTGTCTATCGATTTAACTAACAAATAATGGTACGTGATTATTCGTAATGATTAGTTTCCCGGGCTATCTATATTTACATACGTAATTTAATTCTAATCTGTTTAACGAGTTTTATGTGATTGAATAACAAACACATACACTAAGAACAAACACCCAGACTTTTACATGGATTTAAAATTAAGTTTAGTGAAGAATATAAAGGGCTTACCACAAAAAAGTTTAACAACCGTTAAACACTTGCTTAAAAAGCTTTGTATGAATTATCTCATAAAATATTAATCTTTTTACTTTTCTGTGGAACTCAAAAACAGTAGTTTAGAATTTTTTCAATAAATAGAGCCGTTAATTTCGTATATCTACCACCATTAATTCCTACAAAATTTCACGATTTTATTTCTTCTTCTTTTATATATTTTTCTAATTTTTTTTTACAGGCGAATATTAATCAGAGAGTTGGGAAAACCGCGCTTATTAAACAGATTTTTATCATTTTTTTACTTGACAGCTAAAAGTTTTATTTTACTACTCTGTGGCGCGGCTGTAAACTAAACCAGGAATTGAACGTATCAATGCCAAATATGTACATACATGGTTGTTTTACTGCTATATAACATTAAATTGTTTGTAGTCGTTATACAAAACGTCACAAGTTCATATTATTATCATAGCCTCAGTGGTAGAATGGTCAAAAGCTCGCCTGACGTTGCGGAGGTTCCAAAGTTCGAACCCCGGTGGGGACTCATCGAACAAATATCACTCAGTTTGGTTAGGACATTGCAGGCTGAATCACCTGATTGTCCAAAAAGAAAGATGATTCCGTGCTTCGGAAGGAACGTAAAGCCGTTGGTCCCGGCTACTATCTACGGATGTAGTCGTTATAGGAGCCATGTCGGAAGCCAAAGGCGGTTCTATAATTCCGACACCAGGGTTTGTGAGGCAGGATAACCTCGAAACCCGTTCGATAAGCAAGCACTGACGGCCTCGTAGCCTAGTTGGTAGTACGTCTGCCTACGAAGCACAAGGTCGCGGGTTCGAATCCCGCCCAGGGCAAACATTCGTGTGATGAACATTTGTGTTTGCCTTGTCTAGATGTTGTATATTTATATATGTATGTATTATATCAGCTGTCTGACACCCATAGTACAGGCTTTGCCTAGTTTGGGGTCAGGTGGCCGTGTGTGAGATGTCCCACATATTATAATTATTATTATTAACACTTCAAGGAGCAATATTGCTTTTTAATACACATCGAAAACCAATTTTTTCAGAACAGAAGCATATGATGAAAATATATTACCCTTTAAAATAATACCATCACCTTTTCAGTTGGCATTAATATTTCATACACGTGGCACAGCTTGTTATAGACATATTCTTCGAAAAAGGTTTTTTAGGCAAAATTTGATATTATGAAAGCTTATAAACGCTAACCAAAATTTGGACTAATTTCATCTGGTAAGGTACACCCTTCCCCACATCGCTGACGTCACACTTACAAATCTCTATACAAATGGGCATCCCACTTCTGATGTAGGTTGTACAACATATAAGGTACACTTGGTCGCTGAAGTTGTGTTTGTTGGAATGGTTGTACTGGAAGAAATCGCTATTGTACCTATTAGGAGGAGTGTTCCGCAGTCCCTAATGAATTATGAAACGGTTCGGGTTTTGTTAGCGTGTAGTCTAAGAGGTATGTACCAATTGAGAATTGATTAGATCCATGGTTTATGTGAATCCAATGGTATATTTTTGTAATGAAAGAACATTTTTTGATGTTTGATTGTTATATTTTTCTTAGTTAACCGCCGCGACTTCGCCAGCGTTAATAGGTTTTCCCGTGGAAATAAGGAATTTTCCCGCGGTAAATTGTAGCCTTTGTTCATTCCCAAGGTCGATTCAAATTGCCACCAAATTAATCTTAATCTTTAAAAAAAAGTGTATGAGTTGGTAGGTTTTAACAAAATGACGAAAGTCAACTTTCTTAAAAAAGAAAACAGTCATTAATTTCTAGTGAATTAAAAATATACTTAGATATTATATTTTCTTATTAACAAAGTTTTCGCTTGTAACTTCCAATTATAATAAATACGCGTCACTTATTAAGAAATCGAAATAGGCGCAATTCTAATAAGTAGAAATAAAAAAAAAGCTGAAGTAAAAAAAGGCTGATTTATTATTTCCAATATGCTCGCCTTTTATCTGTTTGTAATGGTACGTAGTATTAGTTTCTATACAAACTTACAAGTGTGCCAATATTCAGACATGATTTTAAATATATTTTTTTACATTGTAGGTATTTTATTTCAAACTAGGTGCCGCCTGCGGCTACACCCGAGTTGTATTTTGACTTTTCCGTGCAAAATAGGATATTTTCCCGCAGTAAAAACTATCTAAGATGTTGACTGGGGACCACCATGAAGGAAGAAAAAATTTTACGCGCCGGCGTGGATTTTTTTTTCCTTCATGGGTACCACCATGTAAAATTTCATTCAAATCGGTCCAATAGTTTCGGAGATTAGCTCGTACAGACAGACAAACAGAGAAATTAAAATTTTAAAATATTCTGGATAGGTTCTATATCACTTTTTACATCCCACTGACTCGATTTTTAGCACATGTAGCTAGTAGCGGTAGGGGTGAATTTCGTAGTGCGAATGTTTAACCGCATGTGCTGGCTTCTGTACGTAGGGTCAAGTACAGGGTAAGCTAAACACATGATGGTGCATATCTATACAAATAAATATTATAAATGCAAACGTGTGTTTGTTTGTTTGTCCATCTTTCACGCTGATATAAGCAATAAATTTACTTAATTCTTTGCGCAGAGATGGATTGAATGATGGAAGGAAAGTAACCTAGGATTTTTTTACCGCGGGAAAATATCTCTTTCCAAAGAGAAAAGTTTATAAATCAACACAGGCGTAGCTGCGGAGGGACAGCTAGTAAAAGATTTTAAAATATATTTTAAATAAGTAAATCATCTTTTATATATTTAATTAGATTTCCACGCCGCAGCTCCGCTTAAGTTAACAGTTTTTCTCGATAGAATGAGGTAAAAAAGGTAGCCTATGTGTTATTCTGATGTAAAACTTATTATTTTAAAGTTTAATTAAAATCCATTCAGTAGTTTTTGCGTGATAGAGTAACCAACATCTATTCATCCATCCTCACAGACTTTCGTGTTTATAATATTAACTAAAACATAATATTAATTAACTAGTTAATATTATAAACATGAAAGATCGTAATCTTGTGTACTCGTAGAATCGAAGCCCATTACATCTCACAACATTTCAGAGAAGTTAAATTGCATTAGTAGCAAATGATTTTTAAAGAAACGTATGACCTGTCTGCAAGATGTCCTTCTAGGATTTTTTCTTTAAAATAAGACCAATTTAAAGAAGAAACTTATTTAGTGTAGGTATTTCAAAATATTAAAGATTCAAGTAAAAAATACAATCAAATTAGGTATGATAATACAGTCCAAACTAATAATTTACCTAAATTCTTTAACTTAGACAGCCGAGCAGATTACGATAAATAAAATAAATATTAGGTATTACAGGAACAACTTACACACGGCCACCTGATTCCAAACCCAAACTAGGCACAGGCTTTAATGTTTGCCCTGGGTGGGATTCGAATCCTGTGCTTTGAAGGCAGATGAACTACCAACTAGGCTATGGGACCGTCATAGAAAAGAACGTAGTGTACTGTATTATAATAAACGGTACGTAAATATAAATTATGAAATTATTTTAAAACTAACTGTCTGCCCGCGGCTACGCTCGCGTTGTTTTCCGACTTTTTCGTAGTAATTTTTAACTATATCACACGGGAACTCATTAATTTTCCGGGATTAAAAGTATCCAAGATGTTGACCAGGAATGCCACCATGGACTACCATGCAAAATTTCATTCAAATCGGTCCAATAGTTTCAGAGATTAACCAGTACAAACAGACAGAGAAACAAAAAGAAAAGAAAATTGGATATGTTCTATTTCACTTCTTACATGCTCCTGACTATTTGGTATTCTGTGTCCTGACTCGGATTTCATCTTTTTTTTCTATGTACAGACATTTGACCTCTACAGTTTTATTATATAGATAAAAATTAAGGAAAATTTTTGCTAAATCTAACCGAAAACCGTGCCAGCTCCTAGACTTTGACAATGTAAGGGAGTCAATGAGCGTTTTTGTATGAATATATTCGTGAATAAATTCCCCAGTTTGAATTATTCAGCATGGCCTCTTGTAATGAAAATACCGATACTGGGAGACGCGGAGCCCGTCTAATTTCATTTTTAAGGTTCTGTGCAGTTAGATTTTCAGCTTTAAACAATAATTTATCGTCATGTTCAAAGGGAAACTAAATAAAAACAAGTATAAAAATAACTGTTCTTAACTTGAAAAACAATAGTCATATCATACTAGTCATACTAATATTATAAAGAGGAAAGATTTGTATTTTTGTGTGTGAGTGTGTGTGTGTATGTTTGTAATGAATAAACCCAAAAACTACTGGACTAATTTCAAAATTTCTTTCAACATTAGAAAACTACATTCACCCTGAGTAACATAGGCTACCTTTTACTGCGGGAAAATGCCTCATTCCTACGGGAAAAACTGTTAACGGAAAGCTAGTCACTATCATCACTATCAGTATAAAACAAAGTCGCTTTCTCTGTCCCTATGTCCCTATGTATGCTTTAATCTTTAAAACTACGCAACGGATTTTGATGCGCTTTCTTTTAATAGATTGAGTGATTCAAGAGGAAGGTTTATGTGTATAATACATGCATAATATACTTAGGGATAACCCACAATAACCATTGTCCTGTGCGAAGCCGGGGCGGGTCGCTAGTTAAACAATAATTATCGTGTTGTTTAGAGGGAAACTAAATAAAAACAAGTATAAAAATAACTGTTCTCGACTTGAAAAATAATAGTATTGTTAAAAATGCGAAAGTGACTGTGTGTCTGTATGTCGCTTTTAAACCACTAAAACGATTTCGATAAAACTTATTACAATGAAAGATCTTATTTCTTTTCTTTTTTTTAATTGACTTATGCTTGTGTCGAAAAAGTACGACCAATCAAGCTTCACCGGACTTGCGGGGGAGTGGAAGACACTACCCTAAAGGTGCCCAAAGTACAATTTATAGAATACTTACATCTTAGGAAAGGACATAGGCTACCTTTTATCGCGGGAAAATCCTCAATTCTACGAGAAAAACCGTTACGCTATTAACAATAGAACTCAGGTTGATGGGGTACGGCGGCGGCCACCAAAATTTCGATCAAGGATTTCGAAATCATTTAATTCAAAATACTGAAATTTAAACTACTTATCATAGCAATTGTAGGTTAAAAAAAAACTTAATGACGTCAAATTAGAAGTTATAGCTTTGCTCATACCAAGGCTGGCTTTCGTCTCACACTAATGTCTATTTTTTAAACTAAGCCAAATCGTGAACTCATCTCGACGTCGAAAATGGGTTTGTAAAATCTTACTTCGAATAAAAACTTTTTGAATTT
This sequence comes from Teleiodes luculella, assembly GCA_948473455.1. NCBI lineage: Eukaryota > Metazoa > Arthropoda > Insecta > Lepidoptera > Gelechiidae > Teleiodes > Teleiodes luculella. Next base: position 88,777 of record CAOKYR010000415.1, on the reverse strand, counting down.
TGAATTTAATTTTAAGATTATTATGCCTACGGAACCCACACATAAACATAATACTACCCGCTATCCAATTTTTAGTTAGGATTCCATTGTGTTGTAAGCTGAATACAACGGGGATCGTTTGACACTGAGTGGACTGCAAAAATGCAGTGCTGTTGTGGCTTTAACGATGCCATAAGCGCTTTTTTTACTCTACAGTCATAAGTTTAGTGTGAACAATGCTAGATGGCGCTGTCATGCTAAACGCGAAAGTTTGTGAAGATTGATGTATGTTTGTTACTCTTTCACGCAAAAACTACAGGTGGATTTTATTGAAACTACAAAAACATAACTTATGCAGAAGCCGAATAAACATAGGCTACTTTTGACCGCGGGAAATACCTTATTCCCAAGGGGGAAGTTTTATTATTATTATTATTATTTTTGACAGAATCTTTTTCCCCTCGGCTTACACCGGTTAACCAATACGCACGGGCTTAAGCCAAGTGCGTATCAGGACAAGAGTTCAGGAGGCTCTGTGAGTCTGTAAAATATGTGAGATGATGCGCGTTTGGACGAGGGAGAGTTTGTGAGGTTAGTGGTGGGATAGGTTCTGTAGTAAAAAAGTTGTGAGGTATGCATTGGAGTGGTATGTGTGGATGATTATTATTATTATTATGTTGGTACACTTTAAGATCACGAGTCTAATAGAGACCCGGTCCTTTGGGAGGCGTGCATGGGGCCAAAGCCAACACGTAGAAGCCCGTTTAGTACCATTTATTCTAAAATGTGAGATGGCACGCACCTACCGGGGCCTATCCTCCGACACACTACAGAAATGTGCTGGAGGACAGTCCCCGCTAGCTGCAGAACTATTGCCAGGGAGGGGCAAACGTTGGTCTGGCTATGAGGGTGGGATTTAGTGGACTGGAAAACTGGGCTATTGAGGTGAGATAGCGGACATCTTGTAACACCGTTTTTTTTGTCATTTGATAAAAATAATACCTTGTAGAAATTACTAGTTGTTTTTCCAAATTAATTGGCGTTGATAATTTTTTTAACTCATTTTATTCTCGACTTCTTCCAAAAGAGGTAGTATCCAAAGCCATAAATCTATGGAGTCAAGTTTCGGAACGTTTCTAATAGTCGAAATGACAGTTAGTGTTTTCGTATAAATATGTTCAATAATATTAGTCTTGGAAATACAGGTTATCTACCATTATCCAAATGGATTATTATTCCTTTTGTTTTTCCTTAATTTGTTTAAAATAAAATTAAAAATAATTTATTTCCTTAAAAATAATTCTGGCTTGATTGTTTTGGTGTTGTGTTTCGGAACGCGCGGTCTGTCAAAGTGATTCGAGGAATGACTCGTTCATTTTCTTCCTTGGTTGTGTCCGCAAAGGACAATGTAAAATTTTATTTTTATTTATTTTATTTTTATTTTATTATTTATTGCACACAAAAACATTTTACAAGTACAGGTATTTAAATAGCAGACACAACAGGCACAGCTTATCTCTCACGAAATGTCTTCCAGCTGGCCTAGGCAAAGAGAACATTAAACAAAGAACGGGTAAAGACGTGCACAGAAGTTAAATAAATATTATCAGACTAAAAAATAATAATATACATAACATGTACCTACACACTCACAAATACATATAAACATGAATATAATAAATACATACATACATACAGCATAACCTACCTAATACATATTATCAAGTGAATTACAATATAAAATCCGGTAAGTGTAATTTATCCAAATGGATTCTCAATACCATGTTCGATGGTTGTTTTCAAAACATTTTTGGTTAATTAGATGTTCTTTTTCTTTGATAGGTATGTGAAAGGTGCCCCTTTCCTGTCCGGACTCTTAAAGTAAAAATTGATTGAAACCTCGGTAAGTCTGTTGTGATATTTATTGAGATCTCAAATTGTCATTCTACTGTTTGGTTTTGAACCTTTTTGATAACCCACGTGGTTTGTTCTTTAGATATGGCGCGGACATCTTGAGGTGGCTGTCGTCCGGGCTCTGTCCCAACATGGTTTCATAACTATAAACCCCGTGATGGGTAAGTGCTTTGAAATATTATGCTAATTCAAAACTAAAGATTTCTGTTAGACGTTCATCACTGTAACAAGTTTTTTCTTTGTTGCAGGGTTGTTATGCAGGGTTTTTCATGCAAGTTTTTATATGCAGTTGTTATGCTGGGTTTTTATATAGGGATTTGATTTTGCCCCACCCACATTTAGGTTTCTGGTACTATGTACCTACCTAATATTCTTTAAAAGGTTTTCTTTAAAACCACGTTTTTAATGCCAGGTTACTAGTTCTGCGTACCTTTCATTTCAATACCATGTAGGTAATTGATAAAACAAACTTTTCTTAAACTATCCAATAGTTCTTACTTTGGATTTTCTTTTATTCATGTAATCACCTGTGTTCAGGTTTACCTTCGGAAGATGGTTGCAGAATTTCATATTATTCATAGGATTTAATTTAATGTTAGATTTCCTTTGAAACATGTCTGCTTTTATATAAAGATAACCTTATATTAACTTAACATGTTTCTTTAAAACCATAAGGTACTCGTTGAGTTTGGTAACCTATATTACTGTTTATCCAACGGCTGGACATTTAACTCCATAACAGTGAAACGTAATTAATAATTTTAAGTATGTAAACTTGTTTGTTGATACTGTTATACGAATAGTTCTCTGTGAAGACAGCGGTGATATTTTATGTATCCTTTTATTTCACCAGATATTCTTAAACCTTTTTAATTGTTGTCATGTTACATTAAATATGTTTTAAAAGGTTTCCTGGTATTTGTTTTGTTGCACACAGTACGGTCTTGATCCATTTTATGATATAAACCACTGGCGCCCTGATTCTGTCAGAACAATTCAGTTCCGATTCTGGCAGATTATAAGTTTTACCTGAAGATATTTTTCTTACCTCAAGATATTTTTTTTTATAATAATTTTCTTTTGTGGTTTACATTATAAAAGGCAGGTCCAAGGCCACCACCCACTCCCTGAGTTAATTAACCCAAAAATAAAATACTGCTCTCTATAAAAGGAAAAGATTTTTCTTAGCTAGCCAATTTAAACCCTTTCAATCTGCTTGTTAAATATCTCATTATTATTAAACAGTTAACACGGGCGGAGCCACGGGGCGGAAAGCTAGTTCAGTTAGAAAGTACTTACTATTCATACAATGTAATCTGGAGGCACCTTTTTTTTATTATTCCGACAACAATCGCTACTAAACATGAATATCTGCAATATGGCGAGGTCTTTTTTCTTTTCTGCTCAGATTTTTTAAATATTTTTTTTGTGCCAGGTTTTCTAACTATGTTTTCCATCACCGAAAAGAGCATCGAATAAACGTACATAATGAATTCGAAAATAAAAAATACATTGATAAGTGCCGAGGATTGAACCAGCAACGTGTTGAATGCAAATTAATGGTCCTAGCCACGAGTTAGCGTGAGAAATCACGTGAATCTTTACAAACTCAGCCTGCTCCGAACTGTACAATGTGATAGATGACATTTTTTTTATTTCCCACATCAACACTTCGAAACCGTCAAAAAAACATAAAGATCTCATCAAAAACGTTCCCATATTTTATACATGGTTATTCTGAAAGTAAGGCGGAAAATTACTTTGTTTTATAGGAAAAAGGCGACCTTATAAGGATTTTATCGGCACTTAGCTTTTTATGCACCTACATACATTATGTGAAGGAACGTGTGATATTCATTTTTTTAGACGCCCTGTATATTACTTAATGTTCGTTGGTGGTTGATAAATAAATATCTTAAGAGGGTTGTAAAGTCTTGAGTTCTCATCTTATACCGGATGTTATATAAAAATTGAGGCAATAATAAGTATTTAAAATTGTAGGTAGGAAAGGGTGATATACAGATTTTTATTATTATAATAGGTCTACCAGAATCTGATGGCAAAAAGAAATTGATGCTTGCAAGGTTTCTTCGACATTTTCACCAGTTTTTAAAGGAAATATGAAGCCAAATCAAAAACAATTCCTCGAAATTTGAGTTGACAGATGAAATTTTTTTTGTTTCCATATGAAAATCGCTATTTTTTTAACTTTTTTTTGTCATCAGATTCTGGTAGACCTATATTAAACACGATTGATTCCAGAGACAGGGCAAACACAAGTGCTCATCACACAAATATTTTCACTGGGCGGGATTCGAATCTGTGTGCTTCGGAGGCAGACGCACTACCAACTAGGCTACGGCACTACTACTATTTGGTATTCTGTGGCTACGGGGCGTCTTTATTATATTAATAAGTTTGATTGAATAGAATAATTAAGAACAAGTTTTAAATGGAGAGACAAATGCATCTCTACATTTTATACATTTAGAATATTATGCTAGATAAAGCAGTAAAATCAATTGAATAATTTCAACGATGTTTACAGTCAAACTGTTGTTCAGTTCCTTTAATTATTGACAGTCCAAATTTTGGCCCCACCGAGGGGCTCGAGCATACCCTAAAATCAGGGTGATTAGGCCTTCACGCTAGCCCAGCGTGGGTTTTTTCAACTTCACACCCAACCCTTGAATTACTTCGCAGGTGTGTGCAGGTTTCCTCCTCACGATGTTGGTGAAGGAATTCACCGTAAGAGCGTCGAATAAACGTACATTATTAATTAAAAAATCGAAAACACATTAGTACGTGCTGAGGTTCGAACCTGCGATCTTCCGAATGGAAGTCAACGGCCCTAGCCATTTGGCCACCAAAGCTCTTCCTTCGTTCCTTTAATATCACCAAACCAAGTTTGTTATCGTATCGGTTTTTTAAATAACAAATGTGGTATATAAAATAGTGCAGTTGAGAAGACTTAATTATCTTTATCGTACATTCGTTTCTTTATCAAAATTAATGTTATTTTGGTAATTAACCATGTCTCGGCCACACATGGCGGAGACGCTAAGATAATCAATAATTTACCTAATCAATCAATGAGATGAGTTTCGTTGGAGCGATAATTTAAACTAATGTTTAATTTGAATGTAAACTTGTTTGGGAATAACTCTAGTTTTATAGAAAGGGCGTCATGAACAAAGTCTCAAAGTCAAAGTCTTAACAAAAAGTTCAACACACGTTTAACGTGCTCAGATAAACACAAGTGCTCATCATAATAATGTTTGCCTTAGGCGGAATTCGAACCCGCGACCCTGTGCTTCGAAGGCAGGCGTACCTACTACCAACCAGGCTACGAAGCCGACTTGACTCGAATCTTCGCAAAAAAATTGCACATAGAATCATATCATTAACAACTCATATATGTCCCCACCGAGGGGCTCGAGCCTAGCTTGAAATCAGGGTGAATAGGCCTTAGTCGACCACGCTGGCCCGGTGCGGGTTCGACAACTTCACACACAACCCTTCAATTACTTCGCAGGTGTGTGCAGGTTTCCTCACGACGTTTACCTTCACCGTAAGAGCGTCGAATAAACGTACATATGAATTCGAAAATCGAAAACACATTGGTACGTGCCGAGGCTTGAACCTGCGAACTTCCGAATGGAAGTCAACGGCCCTAGCCACTTGGCCACCGACGCTCTTCGCTAAAACTACTGAATAGATTTTAATGAAACTTTACAATAATACGGCTTAGGTAAATATCAGAATAACACAGAAACTACCTTTTACCGCGAGAAAATTCTGCACTTGTTTGTTTGAGGCTTTCGCGCTTACTACACATGATTACAATTGTTTACGGGTCTCAGCGCGATAATTTTTTAAAATTAAGTAATTCTTCATTTCTACGGGAAAACTTGTCAATGCGCATGAATGGATACGATAAATCAGTTTAGGTTTAGGTCACGATAAGAATGATAGTAATATCCCGATTTATTTCATACCTAAATCGTAAAACAATGACATCATTGTACGCACGTGTTCAATTTCGAAATTAGATTAAACACAAAATAATGGGATGTCTAAATTTGGTCAGTCTCCTTTAGGCAGAAATCCAATTATACTGCGCTGATACGGTGAAAATTAATCGCGATATTTCTTCCTTATTCTACTTCCTGGTATGTTATATCATTTCTGGACAGTGCGAAATAAATTATTATTACCTAATCTGTTATTATCGTATTATGTCGACAACTGATACACATACATAATATAAATATACAACATCCAGACATAAGGCAAACACAAGTGCTCATTGACCTTGATGGAATTCGATCCCGCAACCCTGTGCTTCGAAGGCAGACGTACTACCAATAAGCTACGGGGCCGTCCGTTTTTCTTGTGACCTGAAAAACAATTATGTACCTAAGAAAATAATAATAGCAAAACAAAATCCTTTACTTAATATAATACGAACGCAGTACGTTTACGGTTATTCTATTACGGTTATTGGGATGCCAAGAAAAAATACGAAACACTTAAGGGTTACCCGAATAAGGGGATAACAACAAAACAATGCAATTAAGGACCGCAAGTGTCCGCTAGATGTCGTTAATTAGAGGATAGTATTTCTTACACAACAGCCGGTTAGTAAACGTTTCCATTACCCATTTATCATATTACGATAATATTTATTATTTCAACACTGGACCGCAAAGAAAAAGTGACAGTTAGAAAATCTTCAAAAGTATCTGACCTAGTTTTATAAAGCTAAAAATAAAATGCGGCTAATACGAGTATCTACGGATGTAGTCGTTACAGGAGCCATGTCAGAAGCCTTTAGGCGGCTCAATGATTCTGACACCAGGGTTTGTGAGGTAGGTTAACCTCGAAACCAACACGCTAAAGAAGGAAGAAAATGCTTAAAATTATTCTTATTTTTATCTAAACACATCAAAATATAGGTACTTTAATTTAGATTCTATTTCATAAAGCTAGGTCAGGTACTTTTGAAACAATTTTTTTTATACGCGATCCTTTTTCTTTGCTGCCCATTGTACGAGTACTTATTACACAATATTACAATACAAATATTATTTATTGCACAAAAATGATTTACATAGTTGCATAATGAAAAAAAGCAAAAGAGTGAATGCAAATGTCATCCTTATCGCTTTGAGCGGTTTCGTCTAGCAATTTTTAGGCGAGGGAGAGTCCTACACCTAAAAATGAAAATCCCAGTAAGTACCATAATTTCTAGATTTTTCTATATGAATAAGCCAGTTTCTCTATATTGTATAGCTTAGCTATAGAATATTGTTTTAAATTATTAGAACAACGAGCGCGCCTCTTTTTTTTCGCCGTATCGTACCGTATAACAATGGAAACAGTTCAAATAGACTAATTGGTGGTGCGGGCACGTGCTTTCTGTACAGTCGGCTCCAGATTTCAACCGGTTTTAATTTCCTGCACATTGCGAAGCCTTTCTACTCCTTTTGTGCCACTTGTTTTGTTTTAAAACTCTCCTCCGATGTTGCTAAAACGAACCTCTTAGGGCCGGGCAGACGGGCAGCAAATTTGCTGAGTGCGACCGCTAAAGTTGCAGTTGAAACTATGCAAACATGACAGGATATTTAGGCTTCCTTGCTTGCTTATCGTGGACAGTGTTTTGATATATTCGTGGTTCTTCACTAAAATTTAATATGGCTCAATTTTCGGTTTTTTATCTGCATATTAGTATTTATTTTACAATAATTATGTAATACTTCCATTGATATCGATCTACACGTGACCTTGAATTATGCAACAGTTTAAAAAAATATACAAATAATGATGTAAACTTGATATAAATAAATTTAATACCCATCGATAGCGCCCAACTTATTCTTCTTTATTGTGTGTTGCTTGCTCGCTCATCGTGTGGGCGACCTACCTCAGTGACCCTGGTGTAAGAATTACTAAGCCGCCTAAAACGACTCCATCCGTAGATAATCAGGACCAACGGCCTATCGTGCCTTCCGACGCACGGAATCATCTTTATTTTTACCCGACTACGGCGCAGCAAAAAGGAGGGTTATGATTTTGACCGGTATGTATGTATGTATGTATGTATGTATGTATGTATGTATGTATGTATGTATGTATGTATGTATGTATGTGGCTATGTTCATCTGTTCCCTCATATCTCCAAAACTAGCAGTCGTATTTAAACAAATGGGGTGTCATTTGATGCGTCTCAACTGTCCGCTGGTTATAGGATATGTGGCGACACATTAAATTTAATGCGGCGCCCTCTACAGGACATAAAGCCGTGAACTAAAAAATAATATTTTTTTAATTGTACCGTGTGGGATATCAAATTAAAGGTCTCAACTGGCACAGTTCAAATATATATAAATATCATTAGTTAGTGCTCGCGGTTTCGCTTGCGAGTATCGAAAAATTGAAAATAATTTATGAAATCTTGACTCAGATGTGAGCCAGGTATGTCTTATCTCCACATGAGCTCGGAGTAGGTACTACCACCAAATGCTGAAGGTGGTAACAGCAATTCTGCTGGCTAAAACTCCCATTTTATATTATTTCTGCTTGTTCATCTGTTTGTACGGGTTAATTTCCTAACTTATAACTATTGCACCGAATTAAATGAAACTTTGCATGGTGGTATCTTACATCCCCGGTCAACATTTTATTAGTCAGCTACAATTTCAGCCTGAAACAAAGACGATCGACTTAACCTTTTTGCACATAGTCAAAAAGTCAGAACGAAATTTTCACATTACAGATTCACATACAATGTGCTCGATAAAAAAAAACTAAATATATTATATACGTCTAGCTTAATAAAAAAAACAGTAAATATAAATATCTTTCAAATCGCCGACGTTCGATACTAAACATTTGGCATGTATTTCACTAAGCCGTTTCCTACCTGGAGGAGCCCGAACTTGGTATGTACAGAAGCCAGCACATACGGTTGGACATTCGCACAACGAAATTCACCCGCTAAGGAATACGGGCGCTCCCAAGGTCGACATGTCCAGCCGCATATGCTGGCTACTGTACAATAAGTACCTACATATTGAAAACATTTCATGCATTTTTATAAGGAAGTGTATAGAGTGCCGCAAACGGCTTTGCATCGCGATCTGTTTGGGAACCGTAAGTTTTACAGTAAAATAGTGACGCCGTTTAATAAGCCGTAAAGTGTACGCACTGCAAAATAACGCGACCGTTTAAAGAGCCGTAAGGTTTTATTTTTATCATCCTTTGTCTAATCAACAAATCCGGTCAACAAAATACAAAGTCAACGGGCTAATGTTAATACTTTTTGAGTAAATTGACTCTAAAAATCTGAATTTCCGGCGGTCGCCGGCCCCTGCCTCGACACGCTCGCTCCGCTCGCTCGGCTCCCTCCGCTCTGTTATTGACATCAGTTTAACCTAACCTAACCAACCGATTTGTTTCTTGGTAGAAAAATATTTTGATTAAGCGGGGGGCTGCGCCCCCCGAACCCCCCCTTATACGGGGCTTCGCCCCCCGTCCCCTGCTTCGGTTAACGTCCTGACTCTACACACTCCCTCCGCTCTGTTATTGACATCAGTCTAACCTAACCTAACCAACCGATTTGTTTCTGGGTAGGAAAATATTTTGATTAAGCGGGGGGCTGCGCCCCCCGTACCCCCCTTTTACGGAGCTTTGCCCCTCATCCCCCGCTTCGGTTAACGCCCTGACTCTATACACTCCCTCCGCTCTGTTATTGACATCAGTTTAACCTAACCTAACCAACCGATTTGTTTCTGGGTAGAAAAATATTTTGATTAAGCGGGGGGCTGCGCCAAAAAAATTTTTTTTTTCATGTCCCACAATAAAATAATGACGACATAACTGTCCCCCCATGGGAATATTTTTGGGAAACCGCCGGTTAAAATTATTGTTTGGACCTAAACCTGTGTACCAAACTACTATCCTGTACATCGATTTGCGTTTTTTTAGCGTTAAGCTACGCACAGAACGGACCTGAAAAATAATTATTATAACCCCAAAATTATTTAAATAAAAATAAGTTCAAAAACTAAAACCCGACTACTGATAATTCGAGCTCTAAAAAGTAAGAAACAAGAAAATATTTTTATCAGGAATTATGCACAAGTTATTCAATATTTTATCTTTCATGTAATAAAATTGTTTTACGTAAAGGGAATATTTCAATGTACTTATAACTTATTCGTAGTGATGTTCAGTCAGAGGATAGCCGTGGTCGCATGCCACTTTGATATGAAATTTATGAATGGTCTACTATTCTAATAGAATCTATTGTTTAATCGAGAAAGCCATGAAATGTATGAATGCTTTCATCATCATCATCATCATTTCAGCCGAAAGACGACCACTGCTGGACAAAGGCCCCAAAGACCGAATGCTAATATAATTTAAACTATAATCTATTGTTTAGTTAAGGCAAAATGGCATACGACCACGGCTATCCTTTGACTGAACATCACTACGAATAAGTTATAAGTACATTGAAATATTCCTTTTACGTAAAACAATTTTATTACATGAAAGATAAAATATTGAATAACTTGTGCATAATTCCTGATAAAAATATTTTCTTGTTTCTTACTTTTTAGAGCTCGAATTATCAGTAGTCGGGTTTTAGTTTTTGAACTTATTTTTATTGGAAAATCTAGTGATTTAGCCTGCAATATCGTAATTAAACTGGGAAAAGTCTCACAAAGTATCATTTGTTTGACGGGTGCCCCACCACGATTCGAACCCATAACCTCCGTAACGTCAGACGAGCTTTTGACCAGTCGACTACACTTTGTGTTAATACGGCTTGTAGAATAATCTAAAAGCATAAGCAGTTGGGCTGCTGTCGGTTTGTATAAACTGCAGCAGTTAAAAGTTTAATGTCGGTGCGGTATTTCTCCTCTGTGAATTGGAAATTGTGGAGTATGTAGGGCAATAGAGTGTAAAAAAAACTTTTTCGATTTTAAATTTATCTTGGATTAAATTTATTATACTGCTGATTTACGAAAGGTTTCTGATACAGTGATGACTATTAATCCTGTACAGGTTGTAAGTAGCGGCTAAGCTTTTTTTTAAATTGACCTATGCTTGTGTCGAAAAAGTACATCGAATCACCACCGGACTTGGGAGGTTTAGAAATTACTGGAAGGTCGTGGTTTTGAGCAGCTTTCACAAACTCATCTTCTAAATAATATTCAGATTTCGTGCCTTACCCCACTATGAGCACATTGGAAATTAATTTGTAATATGAAAATTTCGTTCTGACTTTTTAACTATTTTCAGAAAGGTATTAGACTTTTTTGAATAATTCTTTTTGCACCTTACAACTCTCGTGAATACGAGTTTTTTGATCGCTTTTTAAATATCATATCATCACAACTGTCGCGCTAGCAGCTCCCCGGGACCTTAGCGAGCCGTCAGCAGCGGCTGATCACTGGAGTCTAATAGCCCCAAGAAATTCCACGCACTAGCAATAAATTATTACAAAGAACTGATTAAAGTTTATTAAAGTAAGCGTATTATTACATAATATCAATTCAGCAGTAATTCTCGAGAAAAAAAGGGTTGCCTGGTACATATTTTTACCTTAGCAATAAGGCCGTCTTTTGTACACCTGTGTTGCTTTAATTATGTTTGTGGTATTCTCTTATGTGCAATAAAGTATATTCTATTCTAATTTTCCACAAATAGTATTAGTTTTCATGAGCGTCGGTGGCCTAGTGGCTAGGCCCGTTGACTTCCATTCCGAAGTTCGCGGGTTCAAACCTCGGCACGTACCAATGTGTTTTCGATTTTCGAATTCATATGTACGTTTATTCGACGCTCTTACGGTGAAGGAAAACATCGTGAGGAAACCTGCACACACCTGCGGAGAAATTCAAAGGTTGTGTGTGAAGTTGACCAACCCGCACTGGGCCAGCGTGGTCGACTAAGGCCTATTCACCCTGGTATCAGGGTAGGCTCGAGCCCCTCGGTGGGGACATATATGAGCTGTTAACGAGTATTAGTTTTCCACTTCAACTTAACACAAACATTTTACAGACATTGGTTATGTTAGTAACTATTTATTAATCTGTGTCATTGGCAAGGTAATTCTAAATTTAATGTTTGAATTTAGACGAAAATGAAATGAAAAATATGATGGGAATGAGGTTGCAAAGCACCTATATCACAGCTCTGCAATATAACGGGATCTCACTTTTTCGTGAAATCGGGACCTACACCGAAGGAAAGGACAACGAAAGGACAAAAGGACGAAATGACATGACATTTTCCACGAAAGGACATTTTACAATCTCAAACTAATCCTCCCATACAAAATCACCATTATTATTGGAGCTTATTTTAATTCTAAACACAAGAATTGCAATTATTGTGAAAGAATTTTAAAATGTCCAACTGTTTTTTTTTTAATAGGTACGCAACTAAGAAATTTACTAGCTGGCACCTTGCAATATTTCCAAGTATTTCACAATAATGAAAAACGCTTTTTTATTTTCATTTTCACTTCGTGGAAGCTGTGGAGAACAAGAGATAACAAAGAATTAATTTTATTCACTTCCAATAATAGGATTTTAGTTCGAATAAATAGTAGGTAGTCTAATTAAATGTAATTATTTTGAATAAAAGAAGTCGGAGATCCTGAGAAATTGTTTAATTAATCAGGAATATAATTTAAAATAACATTAAATTAAAAAAGAAAAACCTCCGCACACAAAACAGTTAGGTACTAGGTCCTTTCAACAATTAGAAATGAGCTGATAATGACACCTTGCAAACAAACAAAAAGTAAAATGTTTATGTAAAAGGTAGCTATATTCCGTTATACACATTGTAAAGTTTCATTAAAATCCATTCAGTGGTATTTGCGTGAAAGAGTTACAAACATCCATCTATAAACGCATCCATTCATCCACCCTTACAAGCTTTCGCGTTTATAACATTAGTTTAGTATGATACTAGCGACCCGCCCCGGCTCCGCACGAGAAAATGGTTATTGTGGGTTATCCCTAAGTATATTATGCATGTATTATACATATAAACCTTCCTCTAGATACACTCTATCTATTAAAAGAAACCGCATCAAAATCCGTTGCGTAGTTTTAAAGATTTAAGCATACATAGGGATATAGGGACAGAGAAGGGACTTTGTTTTATACTATGTAGTGATACGTACAAAACAACATAACCCTCCTTCGGCTCTTCGGCTGTCGTGTAAAAAGAACCTACCATTTTGAAACGCATATAAACTTTACACCAGGAAGGCGTCGTACAGTTTATAACTCATAATAAGCCATATGGAAAAGGATTTTGTAATAAACGGTGAATTGCGTCGGTATTGATGTAAAAACGGCATTTTTACTTTGCGTACCTAAAGCTTTTGAACTTTATTTAAACTTGAATTTATATTATGCTATTTTAGCCTCGTACTTAGTTTTTTGTTGCGTATGTTAAATATATCGTATAGTAAGTATGTACAATGACAAAAACATGAAGAATGAGTTTATTAATAGTAAAATTACATAATTAAGCTAAGACTACAACGTTGGTAATCCTACTAATATTACAAACGCAAAAGTTTGTGAGGATGGACGCAAAGCCACTGAATGGATTTTAATTAAATTTTACAATAATATTACATTATACATTAAAATAACGCATAGGTTACCTTTTACCGCGGGAAAATCCCCCACGGGAAAAACTGTTAGAGCATGCGGGTCGCGGGGCAGAAAGATAGTTAAATCTAAGAAACTACAATAAAAGGAAAAGAAAGCTATTTTTAAAATAAATGATAATATGCATTTTATAGGATGTTGTAGCAATTATTTTAAGAACGTCATCCGTCGTTTTATCTTTCAATATAGAGTACCATACAAAATTAAACTTTCGAGAGATATAAATAGGGTTTTAATTAAATTAAGACCAGCAATTTCCTTCAGACTAAAACGTTATAGACGGCTGTAGCCTATTACAAAGTATTATTTGTATCAAACAAAATTGAACTTTCGAAAGATATAAATAGGGTAAGTACTTATATAATTATTTAAAACCAGTACAATTTACCTCAGACCTTTGAATTGAAATATCAAAATTGAAATTCAACTTGTCCTTACAATGTGGCTGGTCACGTGACTGAAGTCTTTTAAGAAAAACTTTTTTTTTTTGAGATTTCGGCATTTGTTGTTCTATGGAAAGTTGTTCAGTTTCATGAGTACTACCACTATGTTGCAGATAAACTGACACAAGTCTACGTCATTTTGCGCTGTTCATCTTTGTCTATTACACGCATTCGGCAAGGATGAATAGGCAAAATGACGTAGAAATGACGTAACTCGTGTCAGTCACGTGGTCTAATGGTTAGTCCTTGTTTTCTTAGACCATAGCTGTACTCAATGAATAAATATGATTTGGTTGGCAATAATTATTTCCACCACAGGCGCACTTACCGTTTGCAGAGTTGGATCAATACTCGATATGATAAACGCGATGGATGCTCTCTTGAGTAGCTGCGTCATCTAGATGCGCAGAGTAATGCCAAGAAACAGATAGAGTCCATCCCTTTTCGTCCCACGTGATTGCGGCCCATTTGGGACGAAATGGGAGGTCAGCCTTCTTCTATTTTGGTTTAAAACAATTCAAACTCCAAGCAATCTGTTGTTATAAGATACCAACGTTGTCAATTTTCCTCTATTAAAAGTCAAAATAAAAAATTATTAAAACAAAGAACAATGTCAATCAAATTACCCGCCCCGAGCCGTTCCCAGCGCAAAGGTGCCCATGACACTAAGCATTACCGCGCTGAATCGCGATGGCCAACCTTGGCATTTGAATTAATCTATCAATACTGCTACAAGTCCAATTCGAAAGTTTTCTGGTAATGCTTGGTCCCACTATAATATATTATAATTATGTACCTACCCTACATGGCATGTTTTTTTTTTGGCCGCCGTATTAAATTTCAGGTACAAGGAGTAATTTGTCGAACTGCTAATAGCGATTTTCGAAATCAGCGATGTCCAAAACCCTCGTAAAGCATTATTAGTAACTTGTTGTTGCGATGTTTCTTTCCTAGTCTAATATGTAGCATAAATAAATATTTATTTATTTATTAAATATGAAGACCAGCATACCAGACGAATACCTAATTTATGTAAAAAACTCAGAATTATTGTTACATCATTTGCTCATTGTAACGTCCTGTGTTGTGTGTCAGTTTTTCGTGTGTGTTTTTTTAAGTATAATTAAATATAATTTAAATTTAAATGTTTCTACTCCTATGGAGCAGGAGTCCGTCATTTTCCAAGACGCTTTCTTACCACTACTGACAGAATAGGCTATTTGACAATGCGAAAAATAAAGTGTTAATTACTGTAATCAGTATGTAATGTAAGTTTAAAAATGGATATTTACTATGGGAAGTTGAAAATAATAATTAATTTATGTAAAAATCCGTAAATAAAAATGAATTTTTTTTGGCGTTTGTCACGTGACTCAAAACGCTCCTGTTTGGTCGGGTATAGGACATATGTCACTAGCCAGTAAACATCGTTTTCTACTTAAGCAACTTGTAGTAGTAGTACTGGCTAGTGACGTCACCGATGCCATTGCGACGCCATATTGTCAATGTAGCGTTTTGGCGCGCTACTTAAATATTGAATTTTTATTTTGATATTTTTCAGGAAATTATGTACCAGAATTAAAAAATACAACTATTACTGGGATCCACAAACTCTACTGAATAATAAAAAATATATTTTTAAAACCAGTCAAATAGCCTATTAAGAGGAGCAAAAATATTTTTCCATTTGCCTCTGTTTTGTACAACTACTCTATACAAAGGATTACGAGTATCTCTCGCACGCCATTCTCTATTTTAGGATAAGTTCGCTGTCTTATTTATTGTGCGAATTGAGAACGCCTTTGTCTGTTCGTTATTAATTGACCCTCATTCGAGTTATCTTATCTTGGGGGTGGGTAGACCTTACCGACCGCTTGACAACTACATATTATTATTTGTGAGTGGTTAGGCAAAACGGGACCTGAAGGGGTTGAAAACTGTGTTTTTTTTGTGCTTTTCAGCTTTTTTTGTTCAAATAATAAAATTTTAAGCCGTAGTTTTTTTATTAGCTATCTTCCTACTTTAAAACGCGGTTTATTTGAAATCAATTATTTTCCCTTTAGGTCCCTTTTTGCCTAACAACTCACATTTAGTAATTTATAACTTAAAAAAAAATACTTATGCTTCTCCAACATAATACAAACTAAATTTCGTCACGCTATAACCACAAGGGATTAGGCAGATATTAAGTGAAGTTTGTATGGGTAACTAGTTTCCATTCTACTATTGCCAAAGAATTGCTGTAACTACAGAATTCATTTAATAATAACGTGTGCGCTAGGGCAGCCTTATAGCTATTTAAGCGATCTCTTCCAGCCATGTAACCTATACCTATATTTAAAAGTAAAAAATCTGAAGCGGTACGAAACTCGCCGCGTCGGCACAGGCTTCGGCGTCATATTTAATTTTTATACTAAAGCCTTAGTCGACCAGTGCGGGTTGATCAACATCAACCTTTGTAAAGGTTTTCTCATGCTGTTTTCCACAATACAAATAAAATTGGTAAGACAAGCGTGAGAAAGCTGCGCTAGAGTTGCAGAGAGTTACGACTAGAGATGGGCCGACAATAGTATTCCGACTACCCTACTAAAGCTGAGATCAGACTACGCTATAATATAATAGCATATAGCACACAAAAATCCTTCGCACAATAGTGTAGAGTAGTCTGAACTCAGCTTAATCGGTTTTGTAATATTGCCGATCTAATCTAATAATATTCTTGTTTAGGTGGTGTTTAGGCTGTCTACGAAACGAAAAGAAATCGCTTATTCCTTGGTAGAGCAAAAACCATTAACATAACAAAAACAAAAATGTTCTAGGGTTTTTCAATAATTTTTTTCACTTGTTTATTGTTTTTACACCTCATTTTTCATCAAAAGAAATGGCTGCTTTGTTAATTGTAATTATTAAAAATATTAATTGTAAATATTAAAAATATGAAAGGTATATATTAGGTTAGGTTAGTTTCATTTAGTATATCATACGCCGATTATAATTGGCATATTTTGCCGAATAGTCGGTTTTCCCGACTAGTCGGCATGTAGTCGGTCCATCTCTAGTTACGACTTAGAACTAAAGTTCTCGACGTGGTCCAAGAGTAGCGAAACTTAAGTCAGGATATTTCATAGACTTAATATAATAATTATAGTTCTGCTGACAGATGATGGGGCTCTTATTGATTTTGTCTATGCTATGGTTATTTAAATAATTTCGTTAATATCATATAGGTACACGGTGAAATTTGTTACAATTTACATGGCTGTTCGAGGAAACGGTCAGTTGTTTTGGTGGCCGTTCGGGTATGTGGCCCTTCGAGGAAATTGTTGGTGGCCGTTCGGGTATGTGGCCCTTCGAGGAAATAGTTGCTGGTCGATCGGGGATGTGGCTCTTCGAGGAAACGGTCGATAAATGATCTGGACGTTGAGGGAAGTGGGCGTTCGCGGAATTGGACGTTCGGTGCCGGATTGAACTGAACAACTTTCCCTAAGGAACATACTAGGTTGAAATCTCAATATTAAAATTCAGCTTCGTTTTTATTTTACCAGTTTTTTTTTTATCAGTCTTAGAGCCACCGAAGCAATTCAAGCTGACAACATCTCAAGCAATGGACTATTTGTAATAGATATGTTATCTACTTTTTTATTTTGATATTTTTGCCAGTCTGTTTTGAATCATGTATGTAAAGCCCTAAACACTGAAAATAGTGTGTTATAAAACAATAAATTAGAACTTGCAATACTTAGGGATCTATCAGACAGAGAGCGGTCACGCGGTCAAGCGTTCAAGGCGTTCTCCGTGTTGTATTACGTTACATAGATATACTCACACAGGAAGCGTTCGACCGTTCAACAGCGAGCAAATGGCACGCTCGAACGCGGAACGCGAACGCAGACCGCTTGACCGCGTGACCGCTCTCTGTCTGATAGATCCCTTAGATTGCTGCTATAAGTTTAAAGTACTCAACTATAAATCATAGATCACCGTTATTTACAGTTATTACAATTGAAAACTACTTACTTTCCCAAACAACATGGTGTAATGGGTAAGATAACATAAGAGGGCCTCGTTACAGTTTTGGCGATTTGCGGCGCGAATAGCCACGCGATTGGCGACATGGTATGCCACGGTTACGGCCATGCAGAATTACCTCGCCACAGCTTCTAATAACATTAAATTAAAAAACATAATAACCCCCGCCACAAAACCGTTACTTGATCCTTTCAACAACTAGAAAAGAGCTGATAATCTTCAAATGGCTGAAGATATTTTCTTTGATTATAGCTAAGAACACTCTCGATTGTGACACCTTGCAAACAAAAAGAAATAGATCAAAATCGGCGCATCCGTTTAGGAGCTACGATGCCACAGCCAGACAGACAGACAGACAGACACACACGTCAAATTTTATAATACCACTCTTTTTTGTTGGGGGTTAAAAAGGCGTGGGACTTGCCACGTAGTGCGTAGGTATGCCACAACTAGCGCATTAGGTATGGTCAAGTGATACCGAAGGGCTTCGCCATCGCTTCTGACGACGAACAACGCGACTAGCGATGCGATATGTTCTGTTCACGCGATGTCAAATACGCAAACCGTGAGCTGTGGCCAGGAGGTAGAGCCTGGCCACGTGATATGCGAATAATAAATACATATTTTCCATTTTTTTTCAGTTTGTATTTATTGTAATCAAATATCTGAACTAGTTTTCTAAAAATAGCCCCAAAAGTATACAGTGAAAACAGTAACCAACTAACCTAGAATATGACGTACAAAGAATATGACGTGCCTCTAAATTGACTATCTGAGAAATTGACCAAGCTCGCCAGGAATCGATGGTATGCTACCAATGTCGCTATTCGCTCGCTGTTCTTCTCGCCGCCTCACCGTTCGCTTCGCAATTCGCGCCGCGCCGCGGTTATCTGTGGCCTACGTTTGTTTTCATCGCTCTTCGCTCATCGCGCCGCGCACAGAGGGTTAGCGAAATAGCGAAAACGGTAATAAATTGAGGATGCCCATATCGGCAACTAGCGGCCAAATCCTAATAGACACATCAATTTGGTCGGGTTTTATCTCAGGTTTATCTAAATAGCCACACGCTCACTGTGTTTGGTTGGACTGGATTTGCTGCTTCTTGGAGCTGAGAATGGCTATAGGAGTGAAGATACTGTTTGTCCAAGACGTTAGTAGAATAATTGAATTTTATTCGGTTTTTACAATCATTTTTTTTTATCTTTTCTTGTTTGCTTTAAGCGACTCAACAATTCTGAAACAGGGGTTTGTGAGGTAGTAGTATAACCTCCTTTTACATACTAGTATTATTGATTTATCAAACTAAACGAACTAGGAACTCATGCAACAAATATTTTATTTGTATACCAAGTAACACTCAACTAGTTAAACGAAACTAAACCTTAACACATTATACATGAAATTAAAATCTTGTAGTTATTACCTTAAAATCTATACATATTGCATGAAACAATACAATAAGTAGCTCCGATATTGAAAAGCAATATCTTCATAAAAGTTCTCAGTTTCTAGAAATAATTATAAAGATTAGAATATTGAAATTTCTAAACACTCGAATTAGGTAATTCAAATGAATTACTTGAATTAAAATCATGTTTTCAAGTGCATTGTTGAACCACTTTGTAAAGGAACAAGTTTCTTAGAAAACGTAAGTCGATTTCAATAAAATAATTGACCTCGGGGTTAACATTGAATGTCTAAGTTGAAAAAATAAATATTTAAATTAAATTAGAATTTGTAGAATTAAATACGTCACATCTGGCTATACTTTCAGTAAATGTCTATGTTCTGTGAAACTCGCCCAACTTAGAGACTCCAATATCAATTTCATACCCTATGATTATTATACCCATACAACCATGTTTCCATAAGATTGCCATTATAACTATTAAATTAGTAGGACAGATAATTTATGAATCTATTGAGATTTTCTATTTAAGTGTTATAGCAAGTAATAGAATAGTAGTATTAAAATATTAAGATGCGCTTAAATTAAAAGCTTTGGCGCAATTTGTACGTGCGTCTTAAAAAAAGAAAGAAAATCTCTTGTTTAAAAAAACAACTTTTCAAAGTTACTGTGAAAAAAGAAATAGAAAATTAAATAATGAGGATTATTTTGTTTTCTATTTTGCATTATCGGAAGAGAGTCAGTGGCCAAGTGGCTAGGGCTGTTGACTTCCATTCGGAAGTTCGCGGGTTCGAACATCGGCACGTACCAAAGTGTTTTTTAATATTCGAATTCATAGATGCAGAAGCCAGCACATGCGGTTGGACACTCGCACTGCATTGTTGGCATTTATATTGTTGCCTCACTGCAATTATCATATCATTCCATACAGTCCACTGCTGGGATTTGCTAAGCTCTGCCAACCCCCTTCACACACACTCTCTCACGTAGCCGCAAGCAAAGCCGTAGCCGTATGCAAGTGGCTAAAGCTATAGCTAAAGTGAAACAGGGATCATATCACATCGAAGATAATTATCTTGTTCGCTCGCTCTTTGGTTTGGTACGCAACAAAAAAGGCGACTTGCAGCCGTTTGTCATATAAAGTGGCTATTTTGTTTTGGCTCATATCTGTGTGGTTTGTAGGCTTCAATAAGTTTCCTGATCTTAACAAAACATCCAGTATCTTGAAAGTCTATAACGCCCTTATGAAACCCCTGTGCTTCTTGCTCAGATGGTACACGGATTAAAATGACGCTGGTATAAAGTACAAGCGCAAAATTATTGGATTATTCGTCAATCAAATTACAAATAATAAATACAATCAGTAATAGTAATCAGTAAAATCAGTTCATAAATGCGGAGGCATCTTATAATATTACAAAAACATATGCATAAAAATGACATAGAAGGACCCTTTCATCCTAGAGAGCTTCTAGAAAGCTAAAGTATTTACCTTATATACTTTATTTTACTTATATACTTTTTTACCTTATTTACTTGTACCTTATATAATTTATTTACTATTTTTTCCTTATTTACTTTATTTACCTACGTACTTTATTTACCTTATTTACTTTATTTACCTTATATACTTTTTTCACCTTATTTACTTTATTTACTTTGTTTATCTTATTTACTTTATTTACCTTATAAACCTACTGTTTTACCTTATTTACTTTTTTACTTCATTACCTTATTTACCTTATATACTTTTTTACCTTATTTACTTTATAAAAAACTTTACTTTACTTTTTAAAGAATATAAGGCAAATAAAGTATATAAGGTTGATAAAGTAAATAAGGTAAAAAAGTATATAAGGTAAATAAAGTATATAATGTAAATTAAGTAAATAAGGTAAATAAGGTAAATAAAGTAAATAAGGTAAAAAAGTATATAAGGTAAATAAAGTAGGTATATAAAGTTGATAAAGTAAATATGGTATAAAATTATATAAGGTAAATAAAGTAAATAAGGTAAAGAAGTATATAAGGTAAATAAAGTATATAAGGAAAAGAAAGTAAATGAGGTAAATAAAGTAAAAAAAAGTATATAAGGTAAATAAGGTAATGAAGTAAATAAGGTAAATAAAGTATATAAGGTTGATAAAGTAAATAACGTAAAAAAGTAGGTTTATAAGGTAAATGAAGTAATTAAGGTAGAAAAGTTAATAAGGTAAATAAGGTTAATAAAGTAAATAAGGTAAATAAAGTAAATAAGGAAAAAAAGTATATAAGGTAAATAAAGTATATAAGGTAAATTATGTAAATATTGCCTGAAATAAATGAATTTATTATTATTATTTTATTATTATTATTATATACTTTATTTACCTTATATACTTTATTTACCGTATTTACTTTATTTACCTTATTTAATTCATTTACCTTATATACCTACTTTTTTACCTTATATACTTTATTTACCTTATTTACTTTATTAACTTAGGTTGACGTTGACATCAACTTGTCATACAAACTTCACTCACGTGACCGACCATTTTGTATATGTTTAATTTTAATTTTGATATTTCAACCTATGTTCCTTAGGGAAAATTGTTCAGTTTCATGAGTACTACCACTATGTTGCGGGTAAACAACAAGTTAAATTTCACGTTATATATTCGCGCGCCATTTTAGCCCACTAGAACTAACCGAAGTACAATGGTTACGGAGCCTTTGTCCAACTTGCACCGTCTGTGACCACCGCACCATATGACGTCACAATTGCGACAGTATTGGCGGCAGTGTGACGTCACTTCAGGGGAAAGGTGTACAGAAATATTATGTCTGACGAATACGCCATGAAATTTAACTGGTTGACATAAGATCATTTAAGAAAAAAATTATGTATGGCTAGTTTCTAAAGGATTTATGACAAAAAAGAAATATTTGACAATTATTATTTGTAGTTACATTATGATGTTAAGTTACTTTGTGTTGTTATTTAACTTGTTAATGGTTTACAAATATTTGCATGCTATCTGTTTTTTGTAGCAAAACATGAATGTGCTATTTTAAATTTGACTTTACCATCTTCATACCGTGTTTTAGGCAAATAAAGATTTATTATTATTATTATTATTATTGCGAATTTCTTTATTCTCAGCAAGAAGCTGGTAAAAACGACTTATTATTATTATTATTGTCATTTATTAAGGATCGGCAACTTTACCTAAAGAGGAGAGAAGAAAGGATGCGATCCTGTGGAGTTTCTTTGGCGGGTTCTTCTCCACAGCAGCGCACACATTGCGCGATCCCGCCAGTTATGTGAACAACTCATATCGCATCGCCTCTTTACATTTTTAAGAGCTTTTATTTTTCATTAGTGTGAGATGAGAGCCAGTTTTAGTTTGAACAAAACTTAGTAACTTCATTAAAGTTTGATGTCGAAATGTGATTTGTTAAATCTTACTTCGAATCATGGTCCAAGAAAACAAGGTCTAACCGTTAGACCACGTGACTGACACAAGCCTACGTCATTTTGCGCTGTTCATCCTTGTCTATTACACGCATTCGACAAGGATGAATAGGACTTTGACTTTTGGCTGAACTTCAGAACGCGAAAAACTATAGATATACTGTAGGTAACGTAAAAAGACAATCATAATATAAAAATGAATCGCTGAATGTGTTGATAAGCGCAAATTTCGAGAACAGCTGAACCGATTTCACTAGTTCTTTTTTTAGAATATTCCTTGAAGTACGAAGATGGTTCTAACGGTGGGAAAAAAAATGCTCAAAAATTGTTAATAACTAAAAAAATAAAGAATCGTTAGGCTGTACGAAGTTTGCTGGGTCAGCTAGTTATACTAATATCATACTAATATTATAAAGAGGAAAGATTTGTATTTTTGTGTGTGTATGTTTGTAATGAATAAACTCAACAACTACTGAACCGATTTTAAAAATTCTTTTACAATTGGAAAGCTACGTTCACCTTGAGTAACATAGGCTACCCTTTACCGCGGGAAAATGCCTCATTCCCACGGGAAAAACTGTTAACGCGGGCGAAGCTGCGGCGGAAAGCTAGTCATTGATAAATTTAACTATTTTGTACTTACCAAGGCTCGAACCTGTGTCTCCGAATGAAAGTTAACGGTCCTAGCCACTAGGCCTAGCATCAAACCCACCAATCACGAATGCCGGCAATATTAGTTCACCTGTCAGCCTCGACGCGTTTTGGGACGTTATAACTGGATTTATGACAAAAACGAAGTTTCCAGAATGGCCGCTAGCCATTTCAGTGGTTTTTTGCGTTATTCCATCAGTGTTTTAGCAGGATACATAGAGGTTTTGACACGTTTCTCTCTCAGTGCCACTGCGGAATATCAGTTAACACACAAAAATATTAACACCTAGGTAAAAAAAAAGATAATTTAAATGACTTACCTAACTAAGTGATATAACATCCAAAAGTTAAAAAATAAATTCTTTAAACTCTTTGAACTTTTTGTAGGTACTTACCTACGTATATTTTTTTATATTAATATTATAAAGAAAGGTTTGATTTTTTGTTTGTTTGCATCGAGTAGACTCCGAAACTACTCAACCGATTTTGGTGAAACTTGGAAGAAAGATAGATTAGACCTTGGGAAAGAACATAGATTAACTCTTACCGCAGGAAAATTTCTCATTCCCACGAGGAAATATATTAAGCGGGCGGAGCCGCGGCGGGAAGTTAGTTATAAATATTCAAGGCGAAGGTTACCTTACCCCATGGACTGGTGACAGCTTACGACGACGCCAACGGTGGTGAGACAAGCGACGAGTGATAAAAACAAACACAGGCTTATGATGTTGTATATTTGTATAATATGTGTATATCAGCTGCCTGACACCCATAGTACAGGCTCTGCCTAGTTTGGGGTCAGATGGCTGTGTGTGTGTGAGGTGTCCCCATATATTAATTTCATTTATTTATTTATTTACTAATATTCTTCGCCTAACTATTTCATCCGACAAACAGACAGACAGACAGGATGGCAAAATATTGGACCAGCAAAATATGATCAGATTGATGAACCATCGAAGAATAATGGATAGGAAAGCAGGAACCAAACCTGCGTTACCTGGATGACAAACAGTACCTAAACCATTACGCTATCAAATCCAAACCATCAAGAAATCTAATAGAATTACGGCAATTTCCCTCAGAAATTAAAATAGGGAAATTTATGCGGGCTTCGCGTCGCGTTGTTATCTATTCCATGACGTCACGGGAATGCGGGGTTATACCTAATTAATTATCATTAAAGTCACAAAAGACAATCGCTTTCCCGCATACCACTCTCATGTGAATAATATGACACGCTCCACAGACGAGGTCAGGCGTAGACGCCAAGATAAATTTACGTTACCTGAGTTTAGAAAAAACGAGGATGTTTTAAAAACTTCCGCCAACATTCGGAAAGAAATAAATTACATCTACAAACATTATAATTATACTTTCTTTAGTAGCAGCTCCGCCCGCGTTAACATCTTTTCCAGTGGGAAGAAGGATTTTTCCCGCGGTAAAAGATAGCCTTTGTGGAGAGTACTCCAAGGTCTATTCTATCTACCTATGTACCAAGTTCCGTTAAGGTCAGTTCAGTACTTTTTGAGTTTATTCATTACAAACATACACACACACACAAAAATACAAATCATTCCTCTTTATAATATTAGTGTAGAATTTATCTATCTTATTTTAAATTTATTTATCTTTCCTGATCCGTTACCTTCTTTTTGCACATCCGGGGTATCTGCTTCCTTAGCCTCTTCTCTCGCTCAAAGGTTGGCTGGAAAATCTTAAAGCGATAAGGCCGCCAATTGCTTTTTTGAACCTTGTTTGTGTTAATGGTATTTGTGAATTTATTATGCAATAAAATAAAATCAAATTAAATATTAATTTGATTTGATTTTGATTTAATAAAAAGGACAGATAAATTTTTTTCTGAAGTGTGTAACAATGAGTCAATAGGCGGCTTGTTTTTCTATTGATTTACATACTGCGGGATTGTATGCAGTACGGACATCTATGGACTAGTAAGTCTAGGGAAAAACCATGCATTTTGTGAAAATTTGCCTCCGCTGAATATGATTATAGCGTCAATGCGAGTAGACAATATAAGGTATTACAGTATTCGCCTATATCTCCTTTTTACCCGACTGCAAAGGAAGCGTTATGTTTTTTAACTGTGAATGCTTAAATACTTTAAAAACTAGAAAAATAAACAGAGAAAAGCGGATTGAGATAAAAGTGGACAAGTGGAAAGTGGATAAATAACAATTTTTCGTTGACTTCGAGTTGTGTTTTTTTATACAAATAAATAATTTGAATGTAATAAATTAGGAGAATAGAAAGGTTAACGTTGCTAATGTTGTTTTCTCCAATTGGGTACCTTGTATTCTTCACAGGAAAAGTTGCTTTGGTTGAAGTCTAACCCGGGAATCGCAAACTTTTATCCGTACGGAACCCTAATTATTTGTCACAAACTAAACTTTAGCTTCATGGAGTTAAGCTGCATAATTGCGAATCAGAACCAAACCGAACGTTAGTTAGTGAACTTCTCGCTTTAAATACAACGCAAATTCAACTTTGAAATTAATTCGGACTTGCGACGCCAGAAATGCTATTATTTCCATAGATTTGTATTTTTGTGTGTCTTCGCCAAAATTAGAATAATAACTACCTATTTATTTAAGTATTTTAAATATAGTAACACTCACACTCTCACGCATCAATCAATTACCACTCATTCATTCATTTCCTCTTCCGCCGCACCTTTCTTCCTTCATTCGATCCCTGACCTCAGTACCAAAGCAATTGCCGTCGCGCGCGCACATCTTAAAAACTCTTACGCTAGAAGATTCTAAAAAACCAAAAATAAACTCGCGAGTGAATGCAGTGAATGTGAAGTTATTTAAAGTGCAATTAACAAAAAACAATTACACTTGGACCAGGAAATCTTCACCAGCGCAAAAGGTACTCAACCCTCAACTTTTCCCCCATGTGTCTTGGTCCTCTCGCCGAATATCCTTTCTATCCTTTCTCTCACGATACAAATAATTTCTCACGACTCAAATCATAATATTATTATCCTATTTTATTATATTATTATCCTATTTATTAGCCACGCCACGCCATCACGTCCGCCATTACGCATTTCATTAAAATATTATATATTATATACATTTCATTAAAATATTGTATATTTATTTCTCATTACGCTATATAATATTCGCATCATAACATTTAGTATATGTAAAATCATTCAAATATTTGCATATTTTGAAATACTTCCGTTGTCCGTGCTGTTCACGCGCCGCCGCCGCCGCTGTACGGTTCGTAGACATCTTGTCGCCATACATTTTTGTATTTACCCACGCGTAACTACCTACCTACTCAATTAAATAAAAAATGTCGCAAAATAAAGGCACCGCGGCTGGAGATGAGGTTCCCCCTCAAGTTATTCGTCTCATAGCTAAAAAAGAAAACTTGTTCCATATTGCGCAAGAATTGTATAATCTTAGCCTACAAGTTTCCGATGAAGCTAGTAAAAATAAATTCTTGGTACTTGTACAGTCGCTAGAAAATACTCGAACAGATTTTTCAGAAACTCTTGATGACTTAATATTGGCTCAATTAAGTAATGATCCAAAATATAAACCGGATTACACGGCTATGAAAGCATTCGATGAACTTTATTGTCATATTAAAATATGCGAAACTAAACTCAAAGAAAAATCTTCAAAAGGTCAACAAAGGCTTAATTTTTTAAAACAAAAACTCCCTTCGCTCAATCTTATGTCTTTTGATGGTTATCCCGCCAATTGGTCACCTTTTTATGAAAATTTTAAAAGTCTCATACATGATAACTCTCGTCTAACTGACGCCGAAAAGGTTCAATACCTGATAGGTAAATTGACAGGTAAGGCTCTGACTGTATGTTCAGGAATTCCACCCACTGCTAATAACTATATGATCATTTGGAAGGCATTGCTCGAAAAGTATCAAGATGTTCGAGTCCAAGCTTCTTATTACATTGATCAAATATTACATTTCAAACCTAATCAATCTTTAGACGCGTTTTTAGAACAATTCTGCTCAGCAGAAGCCGCACTCAAAAAATTAAAAATCAATAGTTTATCCGATTTTATTTTAACTCACATCGCACTAAGCAAACTTGATAAAGAAACTGTCAATTTGTTTGAGCAAGCACACGCCTCGGTAGACATGCCTACATTCACGGATCTTACGACGTTCATAAAAAAACAAAATAAGATACAAACTCTTCGCACGCCCACTTACTCAAATAAAACACAAAACGCTAATAGAAATATTAATAAAAATAAACAAACGCACGCATTCTTGGCTAACACTGTAGATCAGTACTCGCCACGCACTCACACGCAATCGCTCGCTCCCGCTCAATACGCTCCACCCGCACCGCAATCATTCACTCAAATGCACAATCGCACTCATACGCAAACGTTCGCTACCGCTCCATACGCTCCACTCGCACCGCAACACGCTTTACTCGCTACTCCCGTGTATACTTACACTCAAAAATTACCTTCTAATCGCGCTCAGAACGCTCGTTCAATTAACACGCAAAACTCGCACGCTAACGCCCACGCATCTCGGTCTCAAAACATACAATCAAATTGTTTGCTTTGCAATTCCCAACCGTCGCACGCTTTATATAAGTGTCAATATTTTCTAAATGAAAGTCCGCTCGCAAGAAATAACATTGTTACAAAATATAATTTTTGTAAGAATTGTCTAGGTTTCCACAATATTATATCCTGTCAGTCACAACACAGCTGTAATATTTGTAATCAAAGACATCACACTCTATTACACCTTCATAACATTCCACAATCAAATTTTGTTAATCGTAATCAATATCAAACGCAAACACAAAATAATCCGCCAGTCACACTGCATACATCCATCGTCAACGCTGGCGCCGAACCGGTGTCTGCGCGCTCCGATACTAGACCGCCGCCGAATGTGCCGCCGACGCGCTATGACTGGACGGTGACTTCAAGGTCAGACGCAACTGATAAAGTATCGCACGGACAGAATGCACGCGCTAATTCAAATAACGTTTCGTTATCAGCCGTTACTTCTACGCGTAATATTGCGAATAATAATACAGTTCTTTTGCCAACCGCTACCGTATATGTTTATAATGAAAATAAACGTCACAACGTTCGTTTATTTATTGATACGGGTTCTATGAGTCATTTTATTACGAAAACTTGTTGCGATCGCTTAAATTTAAAAATTACTCCCGCTTCTTCTACGATTAAAGGAATCGGTCAAACCGAAAGCTTTTCGTACGGATTTACTACACTAAAAATTCATTCTCGCTTTGATCCATTGTCTTCGTATGATATAGTAGCTCGTGTTATCGATTCAATCACAGATCAATTACCTAACGCCGAAATAGACACTTCTCAACTGACGCATCTCAATGACTTACCTATGGCTGACTGCAACTTCTATATGCCAGGTGAAGTGGATTGCCTGATTGGTAATGAGCTCTTCCCGTTCCTTTTGGGACCTAATAAAATATCCTCTCCACTTTCATCGGTGGTTGCAGTGGAAACCACTCTTGGCTATTTAGTCATGGGTAAGGCTGAGACTACACACATTAACTCTTCTAATCGCAACGCAAATAATAGTAAATCTTTTTTCTGTTCTATCGAACGTACTTCCACGCTAGAAACCCTCACTCAACGCTTTTGGGAAATTGAAAGCGTTCCAAATAAAAATCACATGAGTCCTGATGATGAGGCATGTGAACATATATTTCAATCTTCTTACTCTCGTGATGACACAGGCCGTTATGTCGTGCATCTGCCGTTTAAAAATGATCCTGCCGAATTAGGACATTCATATTTAATCGCTAAAAAACGTAATTTAAACCTAGAGAAAAAATTGGACGCTAACCCGGATTTACGCTCGAATTATAACGACACCATACAAACTTACATTAATCAAGGTTATCTAACTAAGGTTGAGAGTTGTAAAGAGACGCCCGCACACTCCTATTACATTCCGCACAGAGCTGTATATCGGCCCGACAAACCGACTTCAAAAACACGTATTGTTATTGACGCTAGTTGCAAAACTACAAGTGGAAAGTCACTTAATGATATCCTTTATAAAGGTCCGAACTTACAAACTAATATATTCAATCTTTTAATTAATTTACGCATGTTCTCCGTGGCTATGACGGCAGACATCGAAAAAATGTATTTTCAGTTAAAACTTACACCCGAACATCACGCTTTTCAACGCATTCTATACAGGTTCGATTCTCGCTCTGATATTGATATATACGAATTCAATCGCGTTTCTTTCGGAATATGTAGCTCACCTTATCTCGCCATGAGGGTCGTTCGCCAGCTGGCCGCTGACAGCCGCGACCAGTTCCCGCGCGCCGCAACGGAGGCCGACACTCATATGTATATGGATGACTACATCTCTTCTGTAGATGGAGTTGATGCCGCTCAAAAAACTTACTCTGAAATGGTTCAAATGTTCGCCTCCGGTGGTTTTAATCTTACTAAATGGATATCTAACAATTCCGATTTCATGGAAAAAATTCCTTCTTCGCATAGAAGTGATGATATTTTAAAATTTGACTCTTCTGACACATCCGCTCCGCACAAAATTGTAGGTATGCATTGGCAACCTACTACTGATAAATTTCAGTTCACTATAAATGCTGATATGCAAGAATGCACGAAACGATCCATACTTTCTGTTACCGCTCGCTTATATGATCCGTTGGGTCTTATCTCACCGGTCGTAGCTTTCATGAAGCTCCTAGTACAGGAATGCTGGGTAGAAAATCTTGACTGGGATGATCGCGTTACTCCCGCTATTTTAAATAAATGGACACAGTTTTATAATGAGTTATCTTATCTTGAACGCATTCAAATCCCGCGCCATATAGGCTTGAATTCTCCTCATGTTACTCTCATTGGCTTCGCGGATGCTAGTGAGAAATGTTATGGTGCCAATGTTTATATAAAGGTTAGTCCTGATTCACACTCACCTGGTTCAGTCCATTTATTAGCCTCGAAGTCCCGTGTAGCCTCGCTAGCTAAAATGCCTCTTGCTCGTTTAGAACTCTGCGCCGCGCTTCTTCTCGCGAACCTTATTGACGCCGTACGTGATGTAATCGCAAAGAGAAGTCAGATCCATGAAATTTACGCATTTTCCGACTCATCTATTACGCTCACCTGGATTCATTCACCCGCTTACAAATTTCACACGTTTGTCGCGAACAGAATAACTGAAATAAATTCAAAATTACCCGCAAAACACTGGTTTCATGTCAAAGGCACTGAAAACCCAGCAGACATTATTTCACGTCCTGTTACAGCTAAAGCACTCGTAAATAACGACTTCTGGTTTCACGGACCTGAATGGATTTCCAATAGTATTTTTGTTTGGCCAGTAAAACCTTTTACTGTGAATCATAACATTTGTTCAAATTTAGAATCAAAAACATTAATAAATTTATTCGCTCAAAATTCTGATGACCGTCAGGAATCTCATCCTTTTGAAAAAATGGTTGAACGATTTTCAGATTGGTCAAAATTGTTACGCTCCGTTGTTTATATACTCCGCTTCTCACGCATATTACGCTCTCAAGGGTCAATTACAGTTTTAGACTTGGAAGTTGCAGAACGTTATTTAATTCGCTACGTACAACATAAACACTTTTCCAAAGATATTATCGCATTGACAAACAATAAATTGTTAAATAAATCTCTTCTTAAACTCAATCCGTTTATAGACCAAGAAGGTATTTTAAGAATCGGTGGTCGACTTTCTCATTCGCAACTCGATTACGGTCAAAAGCACCCTATTTTATTGCCTACGAAAGATTTAATAACGCAACTCATTATCGATAATTATCATGTAACAAACCTACACACTGGTCCGTCGCTTTTACTCGCACTACTCAGACAAAAGTTCTGGATACTTTCAGCTAGAAACTTAGTTCGTCAACGTGTACACAAATGTAATCTCTGTTTTAGAATCAAACCTAAATTTACTTTCCCGCGCATGGGTGATTTACCTTCATTCCGTGTTTCAGAAGCAAAACCTTTTGTCCATACCGCTGTAGATTATGCTGGTCCCTTCTTTATTACGCATATTCGTCGCCGTGGAATAAAAAGCCATAAGGCATATGTGTGCTTGTTTGTGTGTCTTGCCACCAAAGCACTCCATTTGGAGCTGGTCTCTGACCTCAGCTCAGAATTATTTCTCGCCGCTTTCAAGCGCTTTATCAGTAGACGAGGCCCAGTTTCCATGATCTATAGCGATGGTGGGACAAACTTTATAGGCGCTAAGCGCAAACTTAGCGAGATTTATGATTTATTACAGTCCACAGCTCACCAATCTTACATTAGTAATTATTTACTAAACAATAAAATACAATTTAAACATAGCCCGCCGTATGGCCCACATTTTAATGGTTTATGTGAAGCCAATGTGCAAAGCGTGAAAACTCATTTATATAAAACTATAGGCTCTCAAATATTAACCTATGAGGAATTCACAACAATCTTGGTTCAGATAGAAGGCTTATTAAATAGTAGACCACTATGTGTTCTAGGTTCTGAACCAGATATAGTTGCTCTAACTCCTAGCCATTTTCTAAATATTACTCCTGTAAAGTTTTTACCCGCTGAAAATTTTATTGATCAACCTGATAACCGTTTGTCACGTTATCAGTTATTATGTAAGCTCACGCATGATTTCTGGCGCCGTTGGAGTCAGGAATATCTCACTTCGCTCCAACAAAGAGAAAAATGGAATAAAAACCCTGACAATATCAAGTTAGGGACTGTTGTCATTATAAAAGATAATAACGCGCACCCTCTTTGTTGGCCTCTTGGAGTTATACATGAACTCTATCCAGGAAAAGATAACATAGTTAGAACGGTTAAAGTTCGTACTTTATCTGGATGTTACATACGTCCTGTAACCCGAGTTTGCCCTTTGCCTACTCAATAATTTAATTTAATTTTAGCACAATGCTTAAATTATTAGTTAAAATAAGTTTTAATTTTCCGTTTCATTCTTAGTTTAAACTAAACGCTCAACATTCTCTGTTAACTTGTTGGTTAATATAGAGGAAACCTCTAGGCCGGCAGACTTGTCTTCGCCAAAATTAGAATAATAACTACCTATTTATTTAAGTATTTTAAATATAGTAACACTCACACTCTCACGCATCAATCAATTACCACTCATTCATTCATTTCCTCTTCCGCCGCACCTTTCTTCCTTCATTCGATCCCTGACCTCAGTACCAAAGCAATTGCCGTCGCGCGCGCACATCTTAAAAACTCTTACGCTAGAAGATTCTAAAAAACCAAAAATAAACTCGCGAGTGAATGCAGTGAATGTGAAGTTATTTAAAGTGCAATTAACAAAAAACAATTACACTTGGACCAGGAAATCTTCACCAGCGCAAAAGGTACTCAACCCTCAACTTTTTCCCCATTGTGTGTGTGTATGTTTGTAATGAATAAACTCAAAAACTACTATGCCGATTTCAAATATTCTTTTACCATTAGAAAGTTACATTCGCCATGAGTAACATAGGCTACCTTTTACCGCGGGAAAATGCCTCATTCCCACGGGAAAAACTCTTAGCCTGGGCGGAGCCGTGGCGGAAAGATTGTATCTAATTAAAAAAACATTAAATTAAAAATTTTAAAAACACCCGCCACAAACCGTTGCTTGATCCTTTCAACAACTAGAAAAGAGCTGATAACCTTCAAATGGCTGGATATATTATTTTGGATAATAGCTAAGAACACTCTCGATTGTGACAACTTGCAGACAAAAAAAAACCAGATCAAAGTCGGCGCATCCGTTTAGGAGCTACGATGCCATAGACAGACAGACACACGTCAAACTTATAACACCCCTCTTTTAAAAAAAAGAATCTTAGAAATTGGATCGTACGTAATGCGAGTACAACAATGTTATAAGAAGCACATTAATACTGAAGAAGAACATATCACATTGTTAGATGTTAAATTTAGGTCGGTCTACTCCTGTTAGGTCATTTCATAAATACAGTACATTTAATCAGTAAACATGATTATACATACTAATATTATAAATGCGAAAGTGTGTTTGTTTGTTTGTCCTTCCTTCACGCCTTAACTAAGCAACCAATTGACTTGATTTTTGGCATAAAGTTAGTTGAAAGGATGGAAAGTAACATAGGTTACTTTTTACCGCGGTAAAATACCTCATTTCCTTTTGAAAACCTTTTAGCGCGGGCGGAGCCGCGGGGCGGAAAGCTAGTCAAATATAAATCGACTGAGACGTATTTTTAGCCATAACTCCGCGGGTTTTGAGAGGATCGAGACGGGAATATTACATACCAAGGGTTGAGGAATTAAATGGGCTTGAATTTTAAAAATCGGTTAAGAACTTTAATTGGAATTTTGATAAATGTAAAAAAAAATGTGTTTGGAATGGTGTATTTTCTTTCACTAAATCTCTACTTAATATTATAAATGCAAAAGTTATTCTGTCTGTCTGTTTGTAACGCTTTCACGACAAAACCACTGAACAGATTTTAATGAAACTTGGTACACTATACAATAGAGCTTTAAAAAGGACATAGGCACTATTTACCTCGGAAAAATACTTCATTCCCCAGGGAAAAACTGCGGAGCCGCGGGGCGGAAACCTAGTTGTAACGAGTAAATATACTGAAAAAAAATCGAAGGCGAAAAATATTTAAAAATACCTCTTTAGAATTAGAATGGGGGAAGCGGGAATATACTACATCCCACGCGATGTCAAAGTTCGGGGTTGTTCAAATTAATGAATTTATCGAGTGCCTTCGGTACAATTTCATATAACAAATATTTCGCCGAAACAGAAATATAAATATTTTAAAATTAGCTTCATTGTGTGGGAACAGAGCTTAAACCGACATTAAACGATAAAACGGAGGAGGTTCTTAAGTCGATGCGTAAATTTTTTTATGTACGCTTTAAATTTTTCAGAATATTCATATTTTAATTATTCTTTTTTTTTTATTTGAAAGGGTAACCTCGAAGTCGGTTCCAGATAAATTTGGAAAAAAAGCGTTTTTCTTACTAAATAGCCCCGTATTCGGGGCTGCCCGGGGCGTAGGTACATTCTGGAGACAAGCAGTGGAATACAGTCAGCTGCAGATATAACTTACAGACCGGCGTTAAAAAAACGGTTCAAGTTATTTTTGCAACTGACTGTATTTTTAACCCCCGACGAAAAAGAGGCGTGTTATAAGTTTGACGTGTGTGTCTGTCTGTCTGTCTGTGGCATCGTAGCTCCTAAACGGATGCGCCGAATTTGATCTAGTCTTTTTTGTTTGCAAGGTGGATTTTGGAATTTATATGTACATCCGTTTATTCGACGCTCTTACGGTGAAGGAAAATATCGTGAGGAAACCTGCACACACCTGCGAAAAAATTAAAAACTTGTGTGTGAGTTGACCAACCCGCACTGGGCCAGCGTGGTCTAAGGCCTATTCACCCTGGTATCAGAGTAGGCTCGAGCCCCTCGGTGGGGATAAAAATGAGATGTTAACGAATATTCGAGCAGAAAAAGAAACCATTCGTATTAACACTCGCACGCATGTAATGACGCGGGGAATCCTACGTTTTTCACATGTCATTTAGTACGGCGTGTCTATACGGGTCTTTATATAAGAGGGCGATCACTCACATTGGATCAAGGGGGGATTCCTGAAGATTTACCTAATGTGCGGTGGGGATTGTGAGGTTCGCGCATATTGTTTGTTTTATGCTTTTTTTTACCCATGGATTTATTTTTATTCTTTTTTATATTCAAGGATGTAAAAACGTATTACTACTTATTATTTTATATCGTCTACAAATAAAACTGTTTCAATTATTCTAAATCGAAACAAAAAATTAAAAATATTTAGCTGGATTCGATGATTGGATTCGAACCCGCATCTTCTGTGTCAACAGAAGGTATCTGTTGAAAAATTAATAAAAAAGTAACTATACTTTTTAAAACTTTTACGGTTGTTTTCATAACTATTAAGCTTTAAAACGGGATATTTACCGTGGTACTTGTATTGTGTGAGTGTCCGATGTTTTGATGGATCACGGGACGACTGCTAATATCGGGCATTCGTTAACAGCTCATATATGTCCCCACCGAGGGGCTCGAGCCTACCCTGATACCAGGGTGAATAGGCCTTAGTCGACCACGCTGGCCCAGTGCGGGTTGGTCAACTTCACACACAACCTTTGAATTTCTTCGCAGGTGTGTGCAGGTTTCCTCACGATGTTTTCCTTTACCGTAAGAGCGTCGAATAAACGTACATATAAATTCGAAAATCGAAAACACATTTTGGTACGTGCCGAGGTTTGAACCATCGAACTTCGGAACGGAAGTCAACGGGCCAAGCCACTTGGCCACCGACGCTCTTCGGGCATTCACACGAAACAAAATACCACGGTAAATATCCCGTTTTAAATCTTAATAGTTATGAAAACAGTAACTGCTTTATAT
>CAOKYR010000415.1:0-52490 GCA_948473455.1 Teleiodes luculella | reverse complement strand
GTGCCTGTTTTTAAAATTTCATAAAACGTTGATGGCTGTATATAGAAATATATTAATCTTAGCACTATAAAATGTAGTATCGTTTTGTAGGCAATTTATCGACGATGATTTGATCTCTGAAAAGTAAACTCCTCAGACGTACCGTTTTAGTATAAAATTCAAAAAACCAGAATGAGGGTGATAAAAGGGGGGGGAAAGGGGGGAAACAATAATTTATCGAAGTGTTTCCATATCGATATTGAAGCACATATATGATAGCTACATTCATGCCAAGTTTCGTACTTTCTGCCAGATGGGACCGATATCCTCATATTTTTTAGCTAGCAAGCCGTACTATAAGACGACCCGTTAGCACAGATAAACCCGAGTGGTTTGCGTGCTAGCGAAGTTATATGTAATGAAATTCTTGTGTATAATAAACAATTAAAAATAATTAAAAAAAAAAAAAAAAATTATGTCCCCACCGAGGGGCTCGAGCCTACCCTGATACCATCGGAGGCCTTAGTCGACCACGCTGGCCCAGTGCGGGTTGGTCAACTTCACACACAACCTTTTTTTTCGCAGGTGTGTGCAGGTTTCCTCACGATGTTTTCCTTCACCGTAAGAGCGTCGAATAAACGTACATATGAATTCGAAAATCAAAAACACATTGGTACGTGCCGAGGTTTGAACCCGCGAACTTCGGAATGGAAGTAAACGGGCCTAGCCACTTGGCCACCGACGCTCTTGCCTTGATATATAAAAGTAGGTGATTTGCCTTCGAATATAAGTACCTTACTACACTTCGTTGACAGCCCAAATAAATATGTCCCCTACGAGAGGCTCGAACCTTGCCTAAATCAGGGTGGGTAGGCCTTAGTCCACCACGTGACCACGCTGACCCAATGCGGGTTGGTCAACTTCACACACAACCTTTGATTTTTTTCGCAGGTGTGTGCAGGTTTCATCAAGATGTTTTCCTTCACCGTAAGAGTGTCCAATAAACGTACATATAAATTCCAAAGTCCACCTTGCAAACAAAAAAGACTAGATCAAATTCGGCGCATCCGTTTAGGAGCTACGATGCCACAGACAGACAGACAGACACACACGTCAAACTTATAACACCCCTCTTTTTCGTCGGGGGTTAAAAATACAGTCAGCTGCAAAGATAACTTGAACCGTTTTTTTAACGCCGGGCAGTAAGTTATATCTGCAGCTGACTGTATTCTACTGTTTGTCTCCAGAATGTACCTACGCCGGGCAGCCCCGAATACGGGGCTATTTAGTAAGAAAAACGCTTTTTTTCCAAATTTATATGGAACCGACTTCGAGGTTACCCTTTCAAATAAAAAAAAAGAATTATAAAATATGAATATTCTGCAAAATTTAAAGCGTACATAAAAAAATTTACGCATCGACTTAAGAACCTCCTCCGTTTTATCGTTTAATGTCGGTTTAAGCTTTGTTCCCACACAATGAAGCTAATTTAAAATATTTATATTTCTGTTTCGGCGAAATATTTTTTATATGAAATTGTAACGAAGGCTCTCGATAAATTCATTAATTTGAACAACCCCGAACTTTGACATCGCGTGGGATGTGGTATACTCCCGCTTCCCCCATTCTAATTCTAAAAAGGGATTTTCATACATTTTCTCCAATAAAATTTGTAGCTAAACCCTAGGCTAGGTAGGACCCTTTTTTAAGTCGGTTTTTTCCAGTATATTTACAACTAGGTTTCCGCAGTATTTCCCTGGGGAAAACCGCCCCGCAGCTCCGCAGTATTTCCCTGGGGAATTAATTAAGTATTTTTCCGAGTTAAATAGTGCCCATGTCCTTTTTAAAGATCTATTGTATAGTGTACCAAGTTTCATCAAAATCGGTTCAGTGGTTTTGGCGTTAGAGCGGTACAAACAGACAGACAGAATAACTTTCACATTTATTTATTAAGTAGAGATTTAGTGAAAATACACCGTACCAAACACATTTTTTTACACTTATCAAAATTTCAAAAAATTGTTATTAGCCGATTTTCAAAATTCAAACCTTAGAGTATAAATAGAAAAATTTCAAGATTCAAACCTTCACATGTGTCTCAATGAATTCCTCAACCCTTGGTATGTAATATTCCAATCTCGATCCTCCCAAAACCCGCGGAATTATGGCCAAAAAATACGTCTCAGTCGATTTATATTTGACTAGCTTTCCGCCCCGCGGCTCCGCCCGCGCTAAAAGGTTTTCCTGTGGAAATGAGGTATTTTACCGCGGGAAAAAGTAACCTATGTTACTTTCCATCCTTTCAACTAACTCTATGCCGAAAATCAAGTCAATTGGTTGCTTAGTTAGGGCGTGAAGGAAGGACAAACAGACAAACAAACACACTTTCGCATTTATAATGTTAGTATGGATACTAATATTCATTGATTCAATGAATTGTATTTATGAAATGACCTAACAGGAGTAGACCGACATAAATTTAACATCTAACAATGTACTATGTTCTTCTTAAGCATTAATGTGTTTCTCATAACATTGTTTGTTGTACTCTTTATTGTTTGTTGTACTTCCTGTAAACCACTTTTTAGAAAACTGCATCTACTCCCGCTGCCAGCAATGTACATTTTAGAGATAGGTACTTTCGTGAAAAAGAACCCTGAGTTGTTCACAACCAAAAAAGAGACATGCTCCTTTCTAACTAGATATCCTGATAGGTTAGTGTCTCTACAGGGCAAAACAGCATGTTTTCAAAGAAACTGTTACAATATGGCTGTGAAAATTTATAATTAAGTTCCAGAACCTGTTAAGAATCTACCTGTAAATAAATTTAGAAACGCTTTTCACAAATTTTTAATGGAGCGATGTTTCTATAGCGTTGACGAATATTTAAACAATAAGTGACGCAGATAGACTAGGTTTAGAGTGACATTAATTATAATTTATAAATCTAATATGACGAAACGAAATGACATGCATGTAAATACTATTAAAATTCTATTATTATATTCCAGTTTATATTGATACAAAATACCAAATGATTTTGCATACCAAGTATTTTACTGGTTAAGGCTGCTTTTCCACCAGAGCTGTGCGAGGTAGCTAAGCGGTGTGCGAGGAAAAAATCCACCAATAGAATCACTTCATTTTCCTAGCCTAGTGATTCTATTGGTGGATTTTTTCCTCGCACACCGCTTAGCTACCTCGCACAGCTCTGGTGGAAAAGCAGCCTAAGTGTGTGATACTAATAAAATGTAACAACGTTGTACAAACCACATTTACTGCAAATAAAGATTCTATTCTATTCTACTCGCATTACGATCCAATTTCTAAGATTCTTTTTTTAAAAAGAGGGGTGTTATATGTTTGACGTGTGTCTGTCTGTCTGTGGCATCGTAGCTCCTAAAGGGATGCGCCGATTTTGATCTAGTTTTTTTTTGTTTGCAAGTGTCACAATCGAGAGTGTTCTTAGCTATTATCCAAAATAATATACCCAGCCATTTGAAGGTTATCAGCTCTTTTCTAGTTGTTGAAAGGATCAAGCAACGGTTTTGTGGCGGGTGTTTTTAAAAGTTTTAATTTATTGCTTTTTTAATTAGATACAATCTTTCCGCCGGTGCTCCGCCCAGGCTAACAGTTTTTCCCGTGGGAATGAGGCATTTTCCCGCGGTAAAAGGTAGCCTATGTTACTCAGGGTGCTCAGGGTGAATGTACCTTTCTAATAGTAAAAGAATATTTGAAATCGGCACAGTAGTTTTTGTGTTTATTAATTACAAACATACACACACACAAAAATACAAATCTATGGAAATAATAGCATTTCTGGCGTCGCAAGTCCGAAGTAATTTCAAAGTTGAATTTCCGTTGTATTTAAAGCGAGAAGTTCACTAACTAACGTTCGGTTTGGTTCTGATTCGCAATTATGCAGCTTAACTCCATGAAGCTAAAGTTTAGTTTGTGACAAATAATTAGGGTTCCGTACGGATAAAAGTTTGCGATTCCCGGGTTAGACAACCAAACCAAAGCAACTTTTCCTGTGAAGAATACAAGGTACCCAATTGGACAAAACAACATTAGCAACGTTAACCTTTCTATTCTCCTAATTTATTACATTCAAATTATTTATTTGTATAAAAAACAATCGCGAAGTTAACGAAAAAATTTTATTTATCCACTTTCCACTTGTCCACTTTTATCTCAATCCGCTTTTCTCTGTTTATTTTTCTAGTTTTAAAAGTATTTAAGCATTCACAGTAAAAAAACATAACGCTTCCTTTGCAGTCGGGTTAAAAGGAGATATAGGCGAACATTGTAAGGTTCAGAACACGATACCTTATATTGTCGACTCGCATTGACGCTATAATCATATTCAGCGGAGGCAAATTTTCACAAAATGCATGGTATTTCCCTAGACTTACTAGTCCATAGATGTCCGTACTGCATACAATCCCGCAGTAAGTAAATCAATAGAAAAACAAGCCGCCTGACTCATTGTTACACACTTCAGAAAAAAATGTATCTGTCCTTTTTATTAAATCAAAATCAAATTAATATTTAATTTGATTTGATTTAAAAAAATCTATCTGTCCTTTTTATTAAATCAAAATCAAATCTAAATTAAATATTAATTTGATTTGATTTTATTGCATAGTAAATTCACAAATACCATTTACACAAACAAGGTTCAAAAAAGCAATTGGCGGCCTTATCGCTTTAAGATTTTCCAGCCAACCTTTGAGCGAGAGAAGAGACTAAGGAAGCAGACAAACCGGGTGTGCAAAAAGAAGGTAACGAATCAGGACTGATAAATAATTTAAAATGAGATAGATAAATTCTACACTATTAATATAAAGAGGAAAGATTTGTATTTTTGTGTGTGTGCGTATGTTTGTAATGAATAAACTCAAAAAGTACTGAACTGACCTTTACGGAACTTGGTACATAGATAGAATAGACCTTGGAGAGTAACAAAGGCTATCTTTTACCGCGGGAAAAATCCTTCTTCCCACTGGAAAAGATGTTAACGCGGGCGGAGCTGCTACTAAAGAAAGTATATAATATTTGTAGATGTCATTTATTTCTTTCCGAATGTTGGCGGAAGTTTTTAAAACATCCTTGTTTTTTCTAAACTCAAGTAAAGTAAATTTATCTTGGCGTCTACACCTGACCTCATCTGTGGAGCGTGTCATATTATTCACATGAGAGTGGTATGCGGGAAAGCGATTGTCTTTTGTGACTTTAATGATAATTAATTAGGTATAACCCCGCATTCCCGTGACGTCATGGAATAGATAACAACGCGACGCGAAGCCCGCATAAATTTCCCTATTTTAATTTCTGAGGGAAATTGCCGTAATTCTATTAGATTTCTTGATGGTTTGAATTTGATAGCGTAATGATTTAGGTACTGTTTGTCATCCAGGTAACGCAGGTTTGGTTCCTGCTCTCCTATCCATTATTCTTCGATTGTTTATCAATCTGATCATATTGTGCTGACCCAGTGTTTTGCCATCCTGTCTGTTTGTCTGTTTGTCGGATGAAATAGTTAGGCGAAGAATATTAGTAAATAAATAAAATAAATATATCGGGACACCTCACACACGGCCGTCTGACCCCAAACTAGGCAGAGCCTGTACTCTGTACTAGGGATGCGCGATTTTTGCCTTTGAATCGATTTTCTGGATCGTAATGGATCGTAAGCCTTTGAATCGATTCTTGAATCGGATCGTGTGCTCTTGAATCGATCTCACGAAAATCGATTCAAAAATCGAATCGTACTTTGCATTACTAAATTATTATTATTTTTACGATAAACTGACATAATTTTCAGTTTTTCCAATAACACACTGGATTTTATAGGTGGAATCATCGGTAAAATCACAAATATCATAAATAGTTTTACACAAACGGTAAAACTTAAAAACAATGAGGAATTTTCAGAACTACCTGCATCATGTTACATTGTTTTTATCAACTAGCTTTATAACATAAACAATGCGGACTAATGCTGTTAATATAGTCGGCTTTCGTTTGAAATTGATCTTTCTTCTTTTCTTATTATAATCATAACAATTTAGTACACCGTCTGTGAATACGATCTAAGGGATTCGATTTACCATACCTGTGAATCGATCCGAATAAAGATCGTATTGAAGTATTTAAATTTATCAATGCGCATCCCTACTCTGTACTATGAGTGTCAGACAGCTGATATACATACATAATATAAATATACAACATCATAAGCCTGTGTTTGTTTTTATCACTCGTTACTCGTTTCATCACCGTTGGCGTCGTCGTAAGCTGTCACCATGGGGTAAGGTAACCTTCGCCTTGAATATTTATAACTAACTTCCCGCCGCGGCTCCGCCCGCTTAATATATTTCCTCGTGGGAATGAGGAATTTTCCTGCAGTAAAAATTAATCTTTGTTCTTTCCCAAGGTCTAATCTATCTTTGTTCCAAGTTTCACCAAAATCTGTTGAGTAGTTTCGGAGTCTACTCAATGCAAACAAACAAAAAATTAAACCTTTCCTCTTTATTATATTAGTATAAAAAAATATACGTACCTACCTAATATTTTTGTGTGTTAACTGATATTCCGCAGTGGCACTGAGAGAGAAACGTGTCAAAACCTCTATGTATCCCGCTAAAACACTGATGGAATAACGCAAAAAACCACTGAAATGGCTTGCGGCCATTCTGGAAACTTCGTTTTTGTCATAAATCCAGTTGTACCGTCCCAAAACGCGTCGAGGCTGTCAGGTGAACTAATATTGCCGGCATTCGTGATTGGTGGGTTTGATGCCAGGCCTAGTGGCTAGGACCGTTAACTTTCATTCGGAGACACAGGTTCGAGCCTTGGTAAGTACAAAACAGTTAAATTTATCAAAGACTAGCTTTCCGCCGCGGCTCCGCCCTCGTTAACAGTTTTTCCCGTGGGAATGAAGCATTTTCCTGCGGTAAAGGGTAGCCTATGTTACTCAAGGTGAACGTAGCTTTCTAATTCATTCAACTTATTCATTACAAACATACACACACAAAAATACAAATCTTTCCTCTTTATAATATTAAGTATGATATGATAGTATAACTAGCTGACCCAGCAAACTTCGTACAGCCTAACGATTCTTTATTTTTTTAGTTATTAACAATTTTTGAGCATTTTTTTTTCTCACCGTTACAACCATCTTCGTACTTCAAGGAATATTCTAAAAAAAGAACTAGTGAAATCGGTTCAGCTGTTCTCGAGATTTGCGCTTATCAACACATTCAGCGATTCATTTTTATATTATGATTGTCTTTTTACGTTACCTACAGTATAGGTATCTATATTTTTTCGCGTTCTGAAGTTCAGCTAAAAATCAAGTTAAAAAGTTTTTTATTCGATGTAAGATTTAACAAATCACTTTTCGACGTCAAACTTTAATGAAGTTACTAAGTTTTGCTCAAACCAAGACTGGCTCTCGTCTCACACTAATAAAAAATTCACCTTATTTACT
Organism: Teleiodes luculella; assembly: GCA_948473455.1. Taxonomy (NCBI): domain Eukaryota; kingdom Metazoa; phylum Arthropoda; class Insecta; order Lepidoptera; family Gelechiidae; genus Teleiodes; species Teleiodes luculella. Next base: position 45,013 of record CAOKYR010000415.1, on the reverse strand, counting down.
TTATTTACCTTATTTACTTTATTTACCTTATTTACTTTATTTACCTTATTTACTTTATTTACCTTATTTACTTTATTTACTTTATTTTCCTTATATACTTTATTTTCCTTATTTACTTTATTTACCTTATATACTTTATTTACCTTATTTACTTCATTTACATTATTTACTCAATTTACCTTACTAGCATTTCCGCCCGCGGCTTCGCCCGCGTTTGTTTTCGACTTTTCCGTGGGAATGAGATGTTTTTTAGTTTGAAAAGGTAGTCTATGTTACTCTTTGGATATAATAATCTTCTTCTATGTAAAAACACACAAAAAATAAAACACACGTGTCCAACTGAGAACCTCCTCCTTTTTTGAAGGGTTAAACGTTAGGTACTTAGCAAACGCCTAAAAACTAAGTGCTAAATTTCAATGTTTCGTCTTCGGACCCTCTCGATTCTATTACTTGCTATAACACTAAAATAGAAAATCTCAATAGATTCATAAATTATCTGTCCTACTAATTTAATAGTTATAATGGCAATCTTGTGGAAACATGGTTGTATGGGTAATTGGGTATAATAATCATAGGGTATGAAATTGATATTGGAGTCTATATGTTGGGCGAGTTTCACAGAACATAGACATGTGAAAGTATAGCCAGATTTGACGTATTTAACTCTACAAAATTTAATTTAATTTAAATATTTATTTTTTCAACTTAGACATTCAACGTTAACCCCGAGGTCAATTATGTTATTGAAATCGACTTACGTTTTCTGAGAAACTTGTTTCTTTATGAAGTGGTTCAACAATGCACTTGAAAACATGATTTAAATTCAAGTAATTCATTTAAATTACCTAATTCGAGTGTTTAGACATTTCAATATTCTAATACTTTATAATTATTTCTAGTAACTGAGAAATTTTATAAAATTATTACTTTTCAATATCGGAGCTATTTATTGTATTGTTTTATGCAATATTATATTTTAAGGTAATAACTACAAGTTTTTAATTTCATGTATAATGTGTTAAGGTTTAGTTTCGTTTGACTAGTTGAGTGTTACTTGGTATACAAATAAAATATTTGTTGCATGAGTTCCTAGTTCGTTTAGTTTGATAAATCAATAATACTAGTGTAACGAGGTACATTGCATGCTACCTCGTTGCCTCTTTTCTACTTCATTTCTCATCTCATTTACCATTTCCTTCTTAAAATTCGAATATATTTAATTTTGGAATTCATTCAAAAATCATCCGTCAATCATACATTTTTTATGATTCATTCCTTCTTTTACTCCTGGCCACGAACTACGTGGCCATCCTCCAAAATGTACCTAAACATAATTACTTTCTAAAAGTATGTGTAATTAAAGTGTGTGCCACCGTGAATATAATTTATGTGACTTTAGTTCCTTTTATTATTTGTGCATCTTCATCTATTACCTACACGTAGTTACCCCGCAGGCTCGTCCAGGAGCCAGGCGAGCCGCGGGTGTAACACTAGTATGTAAAAGGAGGTTAAACTACTACCTCACAAACCCCTGTTTCAGAATTGTTGAGTCGCTTAAAGCAAACAAGAAAAGATAAAAAAGAAATGATTGTAAAAACCGAATAAAATTCAATTATTCTACTAACGTCTTGGAAAAACAGTATCTTCACTCCTATAGCCATTCTCAGCTCCAAGAAGCAGCAAATCCAGTCCAACCAAACACAGTGAGCGTGTGGCTATTTAGATAAACCTGAGATAAAACCCGACCAAATTGATGTGTCTATTAGGATTTGGCCGCTAGTTGCCGATATGGGCATCCTCAATTTATTACCGTTTTCGCTATTTCGCTAACCCTCTGTGCGCGGCGCGATGAGCGAGGAGCGATGAAAACAACGTAGGCCACAGATACCCGCGGCGCGGCGCGAATTGCGAAGCGAACGGTGAGGCGGCGAGAAGAGCAGCGAGCGAATAGCGACATTGGTAGTGTGGCATCGGTCATGCCATCTCTTTTGCCTTTGGTACTGGCTTTTTTTAACAATGTTTTTAAATATTTCAGCTGCCATCTCGGTCTTGAATATCAGGCTGCAGCAGCCATCTCATTAAGTTGTTTTTTTTATAAAAATATTTTTCTTATACAGGGTGTTAAAAATTATATTTGAATTTTTAATTAACAATTTAACTTTAAAATAATTTATTGAAGCTATTGATGAAGTTACTGAATTTAATTTCGTTATGAGGGATTAGGTTTGTATTTAGGTAGTTTTAGCTATTCGCGTGTTAGGTTTAATGGATGTGGGCTTTGTTGTAAGCGGTTTTTTCAACGGGGGTTTTTCCCTTGCAAAAGCAAATAGGATATTATTCCTAATTGCTAGACTTTAGAAGTTCTGAGTCCCTATCTATTCTTTTTTATTTAATTCTCTGTTTTGATACTTGTCCCCCTTAGGTAGGTTGTTAGTTTGAACTTTGTATTTTTTGATGGGGATGTTTAAAAAAATATTTTGGTCGTTACTGACCAAAATAATTTTTTTTGAAGAGGGAGAGGGATGATGTGGCATCGGTCATGCCATCTCTTTTGCCTTTGGTACTGGCCGCGTTGTTCTAAATTTGAATTATTTAAAAATTAAACTGATTTTGATAGATTCAGGGAGTGCTATTGCGTTGTTCCTGGGTGCGGTGGAAAAACGCACCAGGAATCGGTTTTTCTCGTATAATAAAGTATTTCCAGTTGTTTAGCTGGATTGAATGTGAAGTGTTTATGATTCTGCAATAAATAGTGTTAAAATCGTTTTTCCGGAGTTATTATTTTGTAGCACGGGATCGCCCGTGTTACAGTAGCATACCATTGATTCCTGGCGATTTTGGTCAATTTCTCAGATATTCAATTTAGAGGCACTTCATATTCTTTGTACGTCATATTCTAGGTTAGTTGGTTACTGTTTTCACTGTATACTTTTGGGGCTATTTTTAGAAAACTAGTTCAGATATTTGATTACAATAAATACAAACTGAAAAAAAAATGGAAAATATGTATTTATTATTCGCATATCACGTGGCCAGGCTCTACCTCCTGGCCACAGCTCACGGTTTGCGTATTTGACATCGCGCGAACAGAACATATCGCATCGCTAGCCGCGTCGTTCGTCGTCAGAAGCGATGGCGTGGGCTTTCGGTATCACTTGACCATATCGCGCTAGTTGTGGCATACCTACGCACTACGTGGCAAGTCGCCCCGTGCCTCTTTAAACCCCGACAAAAAAGAGGGGTGTTATAAGTTTGACGTGTGTGTCTGTCTGTCTGTGGCAAAGGAATGCGCCGATTTTGATCTAGTTCTTTTTGTTTGCAAGGTGTCACAATCGAGAGTGTTCTTAGCTATAATCAAAGAAAATCTCTTCAGCCATTTGAAGATTATCAGCTCTTTTCTAGTTGTTGAAAGGATCAAGTAACGGTTAATAATGTTTTTTAATTTAATGTTATTAGAAGCTGTGGCGAGGTACTTCTGTTCTGCATGGCCGTAACCGTGGCATACCATGTCGCCAATGGCGTGGCTATTCGCGCCACATATCGCCAAAACTGTAACCAAGCCCTCTTATGTTATCTTACCCATTACACCACGTTGTTTGGGAAAGTAACTAGTTTTCAATTGTAATAACTGTAAATAACGGTGATCTATGATTTATAGTTGGAGTACTTTAAACTTATAGCAGCAATCTAAGTATTGCAAGTTCTAATTTATTGTTTTATAACACACTATTTTCAGTGTTCAGACTGGCAAAAATATCAAAATAAAAAAGTAGATAACATAAATCTATTACAAATAGTCCATTGCTTGAGATGTTGTCAGCTTGAATTGCTTCGGCGGCTCTAAGTCTGATTTAAAAAAAAAACTGGTAAAATAAAAATGAAGCTGAATTTTAATTTTGAGATTTCAACCTAATATGTTCCTTAGGGAAAGTTGTACAGTTCAATCCGGCACCGAACGTCCAATTCCGCGAACGCCCACTTCCCTCAACGTCCAGATCATTTATCGACCGTTTCCTCGAAGGGCCACATCCCCGAACGACCAGCAACCATTTCCTCGAAGGGCCACATACCCGAACGGCCACCAAACTTTTCCTCGAAGGGCCACATACCCGAACGGCCACCAAAACAACTGACCGTTTCCTCGAACAGCCATGTAAATTGTAACAAATTTCACCGTGTACCTATATGATATTAACGAAATTATTTAAATAACCATAGCATAGACAAAATCAATAAGAGCCCCATCATCTGTCAGCAGAACTATAATTATAATATTAAGTCTATGAAATATCCTGACTTAAGTTTCGCTACTCTTGCACCACGTCGAGAACTTTAGTTCTAAGTCGTAACTAGAGATGGACCGACTACATGCCGACTAGTCGGGAAAACCGATTATTCGGCAAAATATGCCGATTATAATCGGCGTATGATATAGGTACTAAATGAAACTAACCTAACCTAATATTATACCTTTCATATTTTTAATATTTACAATTAATATTTTTAATAATTACAATTAACAAAGCAGCCTTTTCTTTTGATGAAAAATGAGGTGTAAAAACAATAAACAAGTGAAAAAAATTATTGAAAAACCCTAGAACATTTTTGTTTTTGTTATGTTAATGGTTTTTGCTCTATCAAGGAATAAGCGATTTCTTTTCGTCTCGTAGACAGCCTAAACACCACCTAAACAAGAATATTATTAGATTAGATCGGCAATATTACAAAACCGATTAAGCTGAGTTCAGACTACGCTACACTATTGTGCGAAGGATTTTTGTGTGCGCGATAGCGTAGTCTGAACTCAGCTTTAGTAGGGTAGTCGGAATACTATTGTCGGCCCATCTCTAGTCGTAACTCTCTGCAACTCTAGCGCAGCTTTCTCACGATTGTCTTACGCATGAGAAAACCTTTACAAAGGTTGATGTTGATCAACCCGCACTGGTCGACTAAGGCTTTAGTATAAAAATTAAATATGACGCCGACGCCTGTGCCGACGCGGCGAATTTCGTACCGCTTCAGATTTTTTACTTTTAAATATAGGTATAGGTTACATGGCTGGAAGAGATCGCTTAAATAGCTATAAGGCTGCCCTAGCGCACACGTTATTATTAAATGAATTCTGTAGTTACAGCAATTCTTTGGCAATAGTAGAATGGAAACTAGTTACCCATACAAACTTCACTTAATGTCTGCCTAGTCCCTTGTGGTTATAGCGTGATGAAATTTATTTTGTATTATGTTGGAGAAGCATAAGTATTTTTTTTAAGTTATCAATTACTAAATGTGAGTGGTTGGGCAAAAAGGGACCTAAAGGGAAAATAATTGATTTCGAATAAACCGTGTTTTAAAGTGGGAAGATAGCTAATAAAAAAAACTACAGCTTAAAATTTTATTAATTGACCAAAAAAAAGATGAAAAAGCACAAAAAAAAACACAGTTTTCGACCCCTTCAGGTCCCGTTTTGCCTAACCACTCACAAATAATAATATGTAGTTGTCAAGCGGTCGGCAAGGTCTACTCACCCCCGAGATAAGATAACTCGAATGAGGGTCAATTAATAACGAACAGACAAAGGCGTTCTCAATTCGCACAATAAATAAGACACCGAACTTATCCTAAAATAGAGAATGGCGTGCGAGAGATACTCGTAATCCTTTGTATAGAGTAGTTGTACAAAACAGAGGAAAATGGAAAAATAATTTTGCTCCTCTTAATTCTATAAGTAGTGGTAAGAAAGCGTCTGGGAAAATGAGGGACTTCTGCTCCCTAAGAGTAGAAACAATTAAATTTAAATTATATTTAATTATACTTAAAAAAAACACACGAAAAACTGACACACAACACAGGACGTTACAATGGGCAAATGATGTAACAATAATTCTGAGTTTTTTACATAAATTTGGTATTCGTCTAGTATGCTGAGTGCCGAGTGCGAGTTTTGCAAACAAAGTAAACGCGCTCGATACCGAGAGCGTAAACGTGATTTTGCATGGAATTGAAACTACGCCATCTGTAGACAGTTCGCTGAACTAAAATTTCTCCATACTAAATGCACGTTTACGTTGTAGTTATCGAGCGCGTTTCGTGAGTAAAAATCTCGCACTTGGCACTCAGGTCTTCATAGTTATGCTACATATTAGACTAGGAAAGAAACATCGCTATAATGTTTTACTTTGACTTTTTATAAGGAAAATTGACAATATTAGTACCTATCTTTATAACAACAGATTGCTGACCAACTTGGAGTTTGAATTGTTTTAAACCAAAATAGAAGAAGGCTGACTTCCCATTTCGTCCCAAATGGGCCGCAATCACGTGGGACGAAAAGGGATGGACTCTATCTGTTTCTTGGCATTACTCTGTGCATCTAGATGACGCAGCTACTCAAGAGAGCATCCATCGCGTTTATCATATCGAGTATTGATCCAAGTCTGCAAACGGTAAGTGCGCCTGTGGTGGAAATAATTATTACCAACCAAATCATCTCTATTCATTGAGTACAGCTATGGTCTAAGAAAATAAGGACTAACCATTAGACCACGTGACTGACACGAGTTACGTCATTTCTACGTCATTTTGCCTATTCATCCTTGTCGAATGCGTGTAATAGACAAAGATGAACAGCGCAAAATGACGTAGACTTGTGTCAGTTTATGTGCAACATAGTGGTAGTACTCATTAAACTGAACAACTTTCCATAGAACAACAAATGCCGAAATCTCAAAAAAAAAATGATTTTCATATAAGACTTCAGTCACGTGACCGGCACATTGTAAGGACAAGTTGAATTTCAATTTTGAGATTTCAATTCAAAGGTCTGAGGTAAATTGTACTGGTTTTAAATAATTATATAAGTACCCTATTTATATCTTTCGAAAGTTCAATTTTGTTTGATACTAATAATACTTTGTAATAGGCTACAGTCGTCTATAACGTTTTAGTCTGAAGGAAATTGCTGGTTTTAATTTAATTAAAACCCTATTTATATCTCTCGAAAGTTTAATTTTGTTTGGTACTCTATATTGAAAGATAAAACGACGGATGAGGTTTTTAAAATTGCTACAACAACCTTCATAATGCATATTATCATTTATTTTAAAAATAGCTTTCTTTTCCTTTTATTGTAGTTTCTTAGATTTAACTAGCTTTCTGCCCCGCGACCCGCATGCTCTAACAGTTTTTCCCGTGAGGGACTTTCCCGCGGTAAAAGGTAACCTATGCGTTATTTTAATGTTTAATGTATTAATCAATAATTTATTTCATTCATATATATTAATTTAATTACAAAAGTTATAATAACGTCAAAGTAAAACATTTCAATAAAATAAAACAAAGGAAAATGTCAATCAAATAACCCGCTCTGAACCGTTCCCGGCGCAAAGGTGGCCATGACGCTAGCAGCATTACCGCGCTGAATCGCGATGGCCAACCTTTGCACCAGGAACCAACCGGAGCGGGAGTCCCCCAACCAAGCGTTTGGCCTCCACACCCCAACTACCCATGGTTTCCACTGCAATCGGGACGAAGTGGTAACGCTGCGCTGCTCCAGGGCGTTTCGATGTTTAATGTAATATTATTGTAAAATTTAATTAAAATCCATTCAGTGGCTTTGCATCCATCCTCACAAACATTTGCGTTTGTAATATTAGTAGGATTACTAACGTTGTTGTAGTCATAACTAAAATATGTAATTTTACTATTAATAAGCTCATTTTCATGTTTTTGTCATTGTACATACCTACTATACGACATATCTAGCATACGCAATAAAAAAACTAAGTAGGTATGCTAAAATAGCATAATATAAATTCAAGTTTGAATAAAGTTCAAAAGCTTTAGGTACGCAAAGTAAAAATGCCGTTTTTACATCAATACCGACGCAATTCACCGTTTATTACAAAATCCTTTTCCATATTGCTTATTATGAGTTATAAACTGTACGACGCCTTCCTGGTGTAAAGTTTATATGCGTTTCAAAATGGTAGGTTCTTTTTACACGACAGCCGAACAGCCAAAGGAGGGTTATGTTATACTATAAAACAAAGTCGCTTTCTCTGTCCCTATATCCCTATGTATGCTTAAATCTTTAATACTACGCAACGGATTTTGATGCGGTTTCTTTTAATAGATAGAGTGTATCAAGAGGAAGGTTTATATGTATAATACATGCATAATATACTTAGGGATAACCCACAATAACCATTAGCCGGGGCGGGTCGCATGTATCATACTAAACTAATGTTATAAACGCGAAAGCTTGTAAGGGTAGATGAATGGATGCGTTTATAGATGGATGTTTGTATCTCTTTCACGCAAACACCACTGAATGGATTTTAATGAAACTTTACAATGTGTATAAACGGAATATAGCTACCTTTTACATAAACATTTTACTTTTTGTTTGTTTGCAAGGTGTCATTATCAGCTCATTTCTAATTGTTGAAAGGACCTAGTAACTGTTTTGTGGCGGAGGTTTTTCTTTTTTAATTTAATGTTATTTTAAATTATATTCCTGATTAATTAAACAATTTCTTAGGATCTCCGACTTCTTTTGTTCAAAATAATTACATTTAATTAGACTACCTGCTATTTATTCGAACTAAAATCTTATTATTGAAATGGAATGAAATTAATTCTTTGTTATCTCTTTTTCTCCACAGCTTCAACGAAGGTAAAATGAAAATAAAAGAGCGTTTTCCATTATTGTGAAATACTTGGAAATATTGAAAGGTGCTAGCTAGTAAATTCCTTTCTTAGGAAAAATGCACTTAGTAGTCGCACATAAAAAAAAAGTTGGCCATTTTAAATTTGTTTCACAATAAACGCAATTCGTCTGCGTTCAGAATTAAAAAAAACTCCAATAATAATGGTGATTTTGTATGGGAGGATTAGTTTGACATTGGAAATGTTTTTTCGTCCGCTCCATATAGGCCCCGATTTCAAGAATAGTATATTTCATTACAAGTGCGGAAAGGCTGTCGAGGCGCCTGTCGAAGGCGAGGGTTGACAGTCGGAACGAGTTGCAATGACGGTTCCGCACGTGTACTGAACGACTATTTTTATTACAGTTGCGAAAAAATGAAGCAATTTAATAAAATATAAAATAATAAAAACAATAAACTCAACTAACTTTTTTCTTCACCCATTCTGGTATGCAAAGAGCACTATGCCCATACAGCCAAGTCTTCAGTAGAATGTTTATATTGATATGAAATGAAAATGAAATTCAATGTGATGAAATGATGAAACCTAATCTAACTCATAATCAAATAATTAAATCTGATATTGAAACAAATTAGTAGCTCCTTTTTAGAAATATACGTATTTGCTTGAATCATAAAAACTTTTATGATTTTTTTTAGTAAAAAATTCATGGTTGGTTTTTCTTTTTAATAGACATTATTTTGACAGTTGGGAAAGAAAACGCACACGTGCGGGAAAGGTAAAAAAAAAGCACGCGTGTGTAATAGCCCACTTCCCGAACGCTATACGACCCTGCAATAAGCCACTTTTTGAGCAACTGTATTACAAAATTTATTTCAGAGAGTTTTGATATAGCGGTGTATCGAGGTGCTTTGCAATCTCATTTTCCATTTCTTATTCGTCTAAATTCAAACATTCAATTGGTAATTTCTTCGTCATTCATACGTCATCCTTGTCTCCATTTTTTTCAGTTTCCCGTAGACTTTCAACTTAACGGCAATTCCTCGCCAATTTATTTAAATGTTTGTGTTAATTTGAAGTGGAAAACTAATACTATTTCTGGAAAATTACTGCTGAATTTACATGTCATGACACGCTCCCTTTAATAAACTTTAATCAGTTCTTTGTAATAATTTATTGCTAGTGCGTGGAATTTCTTGGGGCTATTAGACTCCAGTGATCAGCCGCTCCTGACGAATTGCCAAGGTCCTGATGAGCTGGCGCGACAATTGTGATGATATGATACTCAAACAATCAAAATCAAAAGACGCATGACCTTCCAGTAATTTCTAAGCCTCCCAAGTCCGGTGAAACTTGGGCGGCGATTGCGAACCGTTCAACGACACGGCCGTGTCGTTGTCAAGAGGTTTGTCGGAGGGAGAGGTCCAGTTGTGAGGTAACTGAGGGCCAGAAGAGGCTCATTGAGGATCTTATGAGGTTTACTGAGGTTTCTTTTTAGTAAACATGTCAATGTCATTTTCTGAAATAAACTTTGACACGCACCCTCTGACCAAAGCGAACATTGCTAAGGAGTATGCACTAAAAGACATGACAATATAAAATGACACAATAACACTATTACACTGAAACATTGCTTCTAGTCATATGTTGATGGGTGGTTGTGTAAAAGTTATAGCAGTTGATTCGATAATCTGTGGAGATTTAATGTTTTAAAAACTATACCTTTCAGAGATATATTGACGTCATACATTTTTCTGTCCTTATTTAACGACATTTCAGGAGGTTTCCGGTGGTCTTCTTTCTGTTTCGCGCCCAAATTTTGACCCTCTGAAGTCTCATGTCACGACCGACAAATTGATTTTGAAGTTAAATTAAAAAAAAATGGACGACAAACCCACGGCACCACAATTGGTGCCTTGGCTTTGTCGTCGGGACCGATTTCTCTTCAAATATATAATATTACCTTAAACTGATGACTGATACTAAAACTACAGGATATATGACACATTTTTACAAAAAAATAGATCTATTTATAAAGCCGTCTTCTCATAATATCCGTTAGAAAAAAGGTCTCGCAAATTTCAACCTCTGTCTCTGCAGACTTCACAAGCTGTGTCGAGAGATTCATCTCCTTCATTGAAAAACTTGAATAATACTAAAACTAATGACTGATATTAAAAATACGGGATATATTTTACGTGCTAAACAAAAATTGTATCTAAAAGTTTTGTAGTTTTGGCACCGTGATCGAAGGAAAACGAGTCTACCAAACTACTATAATCCGTGTCACCATCGACATATAATGTTAATATCTTTAAAATTATTCAAGTCTGAAGTAATATTGTACTTGATATTAGAACTTAAAAATATACGTGACATCTCTTTAAAATTTTGATCTAATTCATGAAGTAGTTTTGAAGATATATCTGTAAGTAAAAGGCCTAGCAAATTTTAGCTGATTTCGAAACTGTCACTATAAGCCGTGTCGAGAGATAAGTCTCCTTAATTTAAAAATGAATAATACTTAAAAGTGATGACTGTTTTTGAAAATAGAGGATATATTTAACGTATAAAATGAATATTGTATAAAAAAATCCAGTATTATGTGCAGCGTGACCGCAGGAAAATGAGTCTTACAAACTGCCATAATCCGTGCCACCAACGACATTATAAATGTTAATATCTCATAAAATATTTAGGTTTCGTGCAATATTTTACTTGAAATTATATTATACTGAATATACGTGACTTCTCCTAAAGATCTTAATCATTATTAATGAACTAGCTTTCCGCCGCGGCTCCGCCCGCGTTTACATCTTTTCCGTGGAAATGAGGCATTTTCCCGGGGTAAAAGGTAACTTATGTTACTTAGGGTGAATGTAGCTTTCTAATGGTGAAAGAATTTTCGAAATCGGTTCAGTAGTTTTTGAGTTTATACATTACAAGCATACACGCACACACACACGCAAGCACACACACACACACACACACACAAATACAAATCTTTCTACTTTATAATAATATATATATATATATATATAGTATGATTTTTCTTAAAGATGTATCCATAAGAAAAAGGCCTAGCCTATTTTTACCTACTTTATAAACTGTCTAGAGAATTATCTTAAAAATATTTTTTTTCCTTACATAAAGTATGAAAATACCCTTCGTAGATTTTGTGAAATAAAGCAAACGAGACTGATTTATTAATACTCGTATTTTAATTACAAAAACAAAGCTATACGAAACAAATATAGGTACATAATATACAATTTTAAATTAGTGATATAAATATATTTAAAGTAAGGTTTTACACGGTCTTTCTTTCAGGAAAACAAACAATACGTATCAAATCAATTACAATTTTAACGTCGTCCTTGTATGAAACTATCAGAGTTATTTTAAGCCGTAGACGAGTTTATTGTGCACGTCTCTGTTTCGCTTTTCTGTGATTACTTTTCTCTTGCTTCCTTGGTCTGCTGTAAGACATTTCCTTGGATATAAGCAGTAGGTACGTGTTGTGTCCTCTTCTTTTTTGTGTACAATAATGGTTAAATAAATAAATAATAAACTTATGTGTAACAATTATTGCAATTTAATTATAATTATGGCTTAAAAGTATCAATTTAATATTTATGTTTTTGTATCAGAAAGTAAATAAATATTGTATGACGTTGTCTGCCAGTTGATGCTATATCATAATCTATGACACAGAAATTATATTTAAGATCTTCAATATGGAGGTTTGATTTCTGAATCATCTTGTTATGGACTTAAATGTTGCGATAAATATTTTATTAAAGACAAAAAAGTCAATGTACCGTTCAAAGTTTTAAATAAGTTAAAACAGTATAGGTATTATTGTAAAATTTGCCTGAATTATCGAATAAATTCCATCAAACTTCTGTCAGTCGATTTCCGGTTCAAAAATATAAAAATATAAAAACTAGTCTATGGCCTTGTCCTCCCCCTCTCAAATCTCCTGTCAGCCACTGACAGGAGATTTCAGAGGACTGCAGAGACACACTCAGAGTTAGAGTCAATTGCGTATCTATGTTTTAGACACATGGTTCTGTTTAATTTGGGAATATATCGTAACAAAGTATCTCCCGACGACAACAAGAAGATTGTATCAATATCATACTAAAAATTAGACAAACCATTTTTTTTATTATTCTTTTATATTAATTATAAACTGTCATTCGCTGTTATTTGAACCAAAGTATGTGCCTAATCTGCATCAATTAAAAAAGCTAGTTGTTTAATAAACTATACAAGATTTCAAGTGTAATCATGATCTGGCTCTCACTAATTGTTGAAAGGATCCCTGATTTTAATCATCTGTGGCGGAGGTTCTCCCATATTAAAAGAGGAATAATGGAACTCTTTTCAGCCTCTTGTCTGTCAAATGTTGTTTATGACTTGGACGAATTACCATGGTTTATGACATTTATTTATAACCAGAATATTCATCCAGAATCACAATTACAATGGGATTACTTCAGAAATTAAGCATCGCGTAAACAACCCATTGTTTCGTGACGGTATATAAACGCCCGAGACGACGGCCAACGCCAGTTCATTTCTGAGCTACCGAAGCGATCTCAACAAGCGATCTACAAGCGATCAGAGGAAGAAACCCTGCGACTATAGCGATACCTACGGACTACGAGCGACCCTGTGATTTGGCTACATCGTGATTGGAGTGATCAATTGAAGACACCTGCGAACTCAGCGTGACCAACGGACTACGAGCGACCCTGTGATTTGGCTACAGTTGTGATTGGACCTGCGACCTGTTTATCGTCGTTTAAATTCTCAAATCAAGTTGTTCGGCCTTTCTTACAAATCTTGAACCCCACGTCCGTAGCACAACTAAAGAATGGGGAATTCCAATTACGTCATTAGAAGAATCGCGGTGAAAAGGAAGATGGACTTTATGACAACGCTGTAAGGTACAAAATCATCTAAGCAGTCACTTGATTACTAGAACTTGGTGACATCGCGCGCCTATTGTTTAATGACAAGTATTGTCCGACTACAATGGAAATGTTCTAGAAATTAACCGATTACACAATTACAATGGGATTACTTAACTATCGCGTTAACAACCCATTGTTTCGTGGGGGTATATAAACGCCCGAGACGACGGCCAGCCAAGGCAGTCTATTTCTGAGCTACCGAAGCGATCACAACAAGCGATCTGCAAGCGATCAAAGGAAGAAACCTGCGACTAGAGCGATATAGATCGCGTCACGTAAAAGAACGCTGAAAAAAGTGGAGGGGGTATGTCAAAATTCAAAATGTGTTTATTCGTAGTAAAATTTTACAAGTCACTTTTCGACGTCGAGGCAAGTTCACGATTTGGCGGAAGCCAAAGCCGGAAGCGACTCCACAGGCGTTGCATCTTTTCAAAATATTTTTACAGAATTAATCACTACATAATATAAAACAAAGTCGCTTTCTCTGTCCCTATGTCCCTATGTATGCTTAAATCTTTAAAACTACGCAACGGATTTTGATGCGGGTTTAAATAGATAGAGTGATTCAAGAGGAAGGTTTATATGTATAATACATGCATAATATACTTAAAGGATAACCCAGAATAACCATTTTCCCGTGCGGAGCCGGGGCGGGTCGCTAGTATTTTATAAAATTTGATTAATATAACAAAGAAAACAACCTGCAATCGACTAGAGCCTTATTAGAGCAGACCAGTCCCCCCAAGCAGCACCACGTTCACGGGTTTGACGTATGTAAATGCGCCTACTGTGGGCTTGATTGCCAGCGTTCTTTTTACGTGACGCGACCTATACCTACGGACTACGAGCGACCCTGTGATTTGGCTACATCGTGATTGGAGTGACCAATTGAAGACACCTGCGAACTTAGCGTGACCGACGGACTACGAGTGACTCTGCGATTTGGCTACAGCTGTATTGGACCTGTGACCTGTTTATAATCGTCGAATAAATTCGCAAATCAAGTCATTCGGCTTTCCTTACAAATCCTGAACCCTACGTCCGTAACAGTACTAATGGAGAGAAAGATAGAAGGCAGGAAAGGATGTAGATGATTAAGACGTTCATTTTTTGATCATAAAGGAAAAAGTTGAGGTTATATCGTACCACGAAGTCAAGAAGCTGGCTATTGACAGAGTGACTAGTGCCTCGCTATTTAATTTTGTATGTACAGAGATAATTGTAAACAGACATGATTAGTTTGTCATCTAATACTATCGTTTTTTTTTTTCAGATTTTATTAAAAACTTAAACTTTTATAGGAGTACTTTCAAAGGACATGTATATCGCATAAATCAACGTTTTATGTGGTATCTGGTGGCGGTTATTATTGCCGAAAACTAATGGTTGAAAAATAAAAGATAATATTATTAAATCTTATAGCTCCAGGACAAGACTAGTAACAACAAATAATTTATTGTTAATGTATGTATTTACTTGTAAAAATTATAACTGGTATAATATTATATACTACTTAACATTACACCTGTTCTTGTTTTTTTCTTAATCTGATTTAGTATGTAAAGGTATGTAAAGCCTGATCAAAGAAATAAGAAACCTACTAGGGTCGGGTCTATGAGAATCGTGTCTTTTTGAGTATCAGTCCTTTTGCGAACAAAGGCAATTATCTATACCTTTATTTTACATGTATAAAGATATTGAAGTTATTCCCTTGGTCGGTTGTGGTCAGATTGCTTAAATAGATCATAATTGATTAGTACCTATCTATACACATAAAATTTACTAGAAAATCATATTTTATCAGAATTCACAAATCTTAGGGTTGATTTAAAAAGAAAGTACATTATGTGGTGTACTTTAAATATATTAAAAGGAAAATATATTGCTTATTGAGAACTGCTACCATGCCAGGTATGGGCAGCACGGTTCCTTTTTTAGCACGTGTACCCTTTGATGAACTCGGGAATAGGGAAACAATGTCTTGGGATACAATGCATTACAAATATAATTTCAAGGAATAGAAAAGGAATCATTATTTATTAGTACCAACCTATACACATAAAATTTACTATAAAAGCATATTATATCTGATTTCAAAAAAGTTAGGAGTGATTTAAAAAGAAAGTACATTATTCTGAAAGGTGCCCCATGCTTATTGAGTACCTACTGATAATTTGCCAGGTATTAAACAACTGCGGAAAATCTTCCTCACTTCCTCAATACATTATAAATATACTTTATAATACACTTTCAAGGGATAGAGCAGTATGGTTTGTCTAATAATTCAATCATTCCATCAATTATTGCTTCAATACGATATTTTTATATTTTTTGTCGATTGACAATAAGTTTACGTCTATGGAGCAAGAAAAAACAGCGAGGTAAATGAGATTGTCTATGTTTTCACTCTCATTGCTATCTTCGGTGCTCTTCTATGACCCTCTTTGGACCCTTTTTCAGCTCCTCTTCGTCCCTCAGAGGGATTTCCTCCTGACAACGACACGGCCGTGTCGTTGAACGGTTCGCAATCGCCCCCTTGATTCGTTGTACTTTTTCGTCGTAGCCGCTACTTACAACCCGTACAGAATTAGTAGTCATCTCATCACTATATCAGAAACCTTTCGTAAATCAGCAGTATAATAAATTTAATCCAAAATAAATTAAAAATTGAAAAAGTTATTTTTACACTGTATTGCCCCACATACTCCACAATTTCCAATTCACAGAGGAGAAATGGTAACCTATCACATTTTCGAAAAACTGATATCCGATTTTCAATAATCCGTAAACGATTCATACATTTTTCAATTTCCATTGTATGACTTGACATATTTTTAAATCACCACAATAACACTTTACAGAAGTATTCTTTTTCCGCACAACGTTATTCCGTTTTACGATTAATCTTTTTTACTAAATACCGTAATCTCACTTGGTCTTTTTTTAAACGCTAGATTTTTTTTGTTTTTATTTTTATTATTCCGAAGTAACAATTATTATTATTTTTTATAATTACGATACATAATGTTTTTGGAGTTCAGGGCACCCCGACATCTGTCGGTTAGGTTAGAAGGGTATGGCGGGCGTGGTGGGCGAGCAAAGCGAGCCCACCTCGCCCGCCATACCCTTCTGTTAGGTTTGACATGTATGCATGCCTGCTTGTGCTTGGTTGCTTGCATGCATGCTTGTTTGCTTGCTTGCATGCATGCTTGCTTGCTTGCATGCTTGATGGAGTACAGAACATAAAATGGAGAAATGAAATTTGACCTTGCAATATAATGGTTCAATTGAGTTATCGCATATGTAAAAAAATTTTTAATGTTGTCATGGATTTTCGGTATACTGGTAAATAGTTTAGCGGAAATTTGAAACATCGGTAAACAAGTAAAAAGGTCAATTAAAACGCGGAAATATAATACAATGGAAAAGGTTATTTCGGATAATAAATACAATTTTCAACTGATAAATGTCAAAAAGTTAGCGGAATAACAATATTCGGAACAAAAAATATCGGAAATACAATAGGTAACCAGGAGAAATACCGCACCGACATTAAACTTTTAACTGCTGCAGTTTATACAGACCGACAGCAGCCCAACTGCATAATCTACAAGCCGTATTAACACAAAGTGTAGTCGACTGGTCAAAAGCTCGTCTGACGTTATGGAGATTCTGGGTTCGAATCCTGGTGAGGCACCCGTCAAACAAATGATAATTTGTGAGACTTTCCCCAGTTTAGTTAGAACATTGCAAGCTCAATCAACAGATTTTCCGGAAAGAAATTATCTACGGATGGCGTCGTTATAGGAGCCATGTCTTAAGCCAGGATCACTGAGGTAGGTAACCTCGACGCCCACACGACGAGCAAGCAAGCAATACACAATAAAGAAGAATTAAGTTTAGCACTATCGATGAGTATTAATTTATTTATGTAAGGTATGCTTCTTTATTTGTATAATTTTTTTAATCATTTATAGGGTACAAGTTCACGAGTAGATCGATATCAATGAGCTAATAATCGAAGTAATTACATAATATTATAAAATAAATACCTACTACTACGGTGATAAGAAAC
The DNA here is from genome assembly GCA_948473455.1 of Teleiodes luculella. Taxonomy (NCBI): domain Eukaryota; kingdom Metazoa; phylum Arthropoda; class Insecta; order Lepidoptera; family Gelechiidae; genus Teleiodes; species Teleiodes luculella. The sequence continues at coordinate 27,289 of CAOKYR010000415.1, read as the reverse complement.
CGCAGTGCCATATTAAAATTTTGTGAAGAACCACGAATATATCAAAACTCTGTCCACGATAAGCAAGCAAGGAAGCCTGAATATCGTGTCACGTTTGCATAGTTTCAACTGCAACTTTAGCTGTCGCACTCAGCAAACCTGCTGTCCGTCTGCCCGGCCCTAAGAGGTTCGTTTTAGCAACATCGGAGGAGAGTTTTAAAACAAAACAAGTGGCACAAAAGGAGTAGAAAGGCTTCGCAATGTGCAGGAAATTAAAACCGGTTGAAATCTGGAGCCGACTGTACAGAAAGCACGTGCCCGCACCACCAATTAGTCTATTTGAACTGTTTCCATTGTTATACGGTACGATACGGCGAAAAAAAAGAGGCGCGCCCGTTGTTTTAATAATTTAAAACAATATTCTATAGCTAAGCTATACAATATAGAGAAACTGACTTATTCCTAAAGAAAAATCTAAAAAACATGGTACTTATTGAGATTTTCATTTTTAGGTGTAGATACTCCTTCTCGCCTAAAAATTGCTAGACAAAACCGCTCAAATCGATAAGGACGCCATTTGCATTCACTCTTTCGCTTTTTTTTTAACATGCAACTATGTAAATATTTTTTGTGCAATAAATAATATTTGTATTGTATTGTGTAATACCACAGGTAATACAATGGGCAGCAAAGAAAAAGAATAGCTTATAATTTTTTTTTAATAACTTCAAAAGTACCTGACCTTGTGAATAAAATCTAAATTATAGTATAATTATTTTAATGTATTTAGAAAAAAAATTAAAGTTAATAATTTTATAAAGCTAGGTCAGGTACTTTTGAAGATTTTCTAACCGTTATTTTTTCTTTGCGGTCCAGTGTAGAAATAGTAATTTATTTATTATTATTATCATATATTATTATATAACAAATAGGTAATGGAAACGTTTACTAACCGGCTGTTGTGTAAGAAATACTATCCTCTAATTAACGACATCTAGCGGACACTTGCGGTCCTTAATTGCATTGTTTTGTTGTTATCCCCTTATTCGGGTAACCCTTAAGTGTTTCGTATTTTTTCTTGGCATCCCAATAACCGTAATAGAATAACCGTAAACGTACTGCGTTCGTATTATATTAAGTAAAGGATTTTTATTTGCTATTATTATTTTCTTAGTTACATAATTGTTTTTCAGGTCACAAGAAAAACGGTTGGCCCCGTAGCTTATTGGTAGTACGTCTGCCTTCAAAGCACAGGGTTGCGGGATCGAATTCCATCAAGGTCAATGAGCACTTGTGTTTGCCTTATGTCTGGATGTTGTATATTTATATTATTTATGTGTATCAGTTGTCGACATAATACGATAATAACAGATTAGGTCATAATAATTTATTTCGCACCGTCCAGAAATTATATAACATACCAGGAAGTAGAATAAGGAAGAAATATCTCGATTAATTTTCACCGTATCAGAGCAGTATAATTGGATTTCTGCCTAAAGGAGATTGACCAAATTTAGACATCCCATTATTTTGTGTTTAATCTAATTTCGAAATTGAACACGTGCGTACAATGATGTCATTGTTAAACGATTTAGGTATGAAATAAATCGGGATATTACTATCATTTTTATCGTGACCTAAACCTAAACTGATTTATCGTATCCATTCATGCGCATTGACAGGTTTTCCCGTAGAAATGAAGAATTACTTAATTTTAAAAAAATATCGCGCTGAGACCCGTAAACAATAGGCTATTTGACTGGTTTTTAAAATATATTTTTTATTATTCAGTAGAGTTTGTGGATCCCAGTAATAGTTGTATTTTTTAATTCTGGTACATATTTTCTGAAAAATATCAAAATAAAAATTCAATATTTAAGTAGCGCGCCAAAACGCTACTTTGACAATATGGCGTCGCAATGGCATCGGTGACGTCACTAGCCAGTACTACTACTACAAGTTGCTTAAGTAGAAAACGATGTTTACTGGCTAGTGACATATGTCCTATACCCGACCAAACAGGAGCGTTTTCAGTCACGTGACAAACGCCAAAAAAATACATTTTTATTTACGGATTTTTACATAAATTAATTATTATTTTCAACTTCCCATAGTAAATATCCATTTTTAAACTTACATTACATACTGATTACAGTAATTAACACTTTATTTTTCGCATTGTCAAATAGCCTATTGTAATCATGTGTAGTAAGCGCGAAAGCCTCAAACAAACAAGTGCAGAATATTTCGCAGTAAAAGGTAGTTTCTGTGTTATTCTGATATTTAAGCCATATTACTGTAAAGTTTCATTAAAATCCATTCAGTAGTTTTAGCGACGAGCGTCGGTGGCCAAGCGGCTAGGGCCGTTGACTTCCATTCGGAAGTTCGCGGGTTCGAACCTCGTCACGTACCAATGTGTTTTCGATTTTCGAATTCATATAATGTACGTTTATTCGACGCTCTTACGGTGAAGGAAAACATCGCGAGGAAACCTGCACACATCTGCGAAGTAATTCAAGGGTTGTGTGTGAAGTTGACCAACCCGGACTGGGCAGCGTTTTCGACTAAGGCCTATTCACCCTGATTTTAGGATAGGCTCGAGCCCCTCGGTGAGGACATATATGAGCTGTTAATTACATGATTCTATGTGCAAATTTTTTGCGAAGATTCGAATCAAGTCGGTCCCGTAGCCTAGTTGGTAGTACGCCTGCCTTCGAAGCACAGGGTCGCGGGTTCGAATTCCGCCTAAGGCAAACATTATTATGATGAGCACTTGTGTTTACCTGAGCCCGTTAAACGTGTGTTGAACTTTTTGTTAAGACTTTGACTTCGAGACTTTGGTTTATAACGCCCTTTTTATAAAACTAGAGTCATTCCCAAACAAGTTTACATTCAAATTAAACATTAGTTCAAATTATCGCTCCAATGAAACTTATCTCATTGATTGATTAGGTAAATCATTGATTATCTTAGTGTCACCGACTTGTGTGGCCGAAACATGGTTAATTACCAAAATAACATTAATTTTGATAAAGAAACGAATGTTTGATAAAGATAATTAAGTCTTCTCAACTGCACTACGTTATAGATCACATTTCTTATTTAAAAAACCGATACGATAACAAACTTAATTTGGTGATAAATTTGTGTATAGTATTAAAGGAACTGAACAACAGTGTAACAGTAAAAACATTGTTGTAATTATTAAATTGTTTTCACTGTTTTATCTAGCAAAATATTCTAAATGTATAAAAAGTAGAGTTGCATTTTTTTCTCAATTTAAAACTTGTTCTTAATTATTCTATTCAAACTTATTATAATAAATACGCTCCGTAGCCTAGTTGGTAGTGCGTCTGCCTCCGAAGCACACAGATTCGAATCCCGCCCAGGGAAAATATTTGTGTGATGAGCACTTGTGTTTGCCCTGTCTCTGGAATCAATCGTGTTTAATATAGGTCTACCAGAATCTGATGACAAAAAAAAGGTTGAAAAAATCGCGATTTTCATATGGAAACAAAAAAAATGTCATCTGTCAACTGAAATTTCGAGGAATTGTTTTTGGTTTGGCTTCAAATTTCCTTTAAAAAGTGGTGAAAATGTCGAAGAAACCTTGCAAGCATCAATTTCTTTTTTCCCTTTTTGCCATCAGATTCTGGTAGACTTATAATAATAAAAATCAGTATATCACCCTTTCCTACCTACAATTTTAAATACTTATTATTGCCTCAATTTTTATGTAACACCCGGTATAAAATGAGAACTCAAGACTTTACAACCCTCTTAAGATATTTATCAACCACCAACGAACATTAAGTAATATACAGGGTGTCTAAAAAATGAATATCACACGTTCCTTCACATAATGTATGTAGGTGCATAAAAAGCTAAGTGCCGATAAAATCCTTATAAGGTCGCCTTTTTCCTATAAAACAAAGTAATTTTCCGCCTTACTTTCAGAATAACCATGTATAAAATATGGGAGCGTTTTTGATGAGATCTTTATGTTTTTTTGACGGTTTCGAAGTGTTGATGTGGGGAATAAAAAAAAAATGTCATCTATCACATTGTACAGTTCGGAGCAAGCTGAGTTTGTAAAGAAAGAAGAGAAAGAACTCGTGGCAACCAAACCTGGTTCAATCCTAGGCACTTTTATCAATGTATTTTTGATTTTCGAATTCATTATGTACGTTTATTCGATGCTTTTTTCGGTGAAGAAAAAAGTCGTGAGAAAACCATACACAAAAAAAAATCTGACCAGAAAAGAAAAAAATCCTCGCCATATTGCGGAAATTCACTTTTAGTAGCCAGAAATTGATTGTCAGAAAAATAAAAAAAAAAACATGTGTCGCCCCCGGATTACATTGTGTAGTTTTCTGGTCAGCTTTTATACGGATAGTAATAAGGTACTTATTAAATCCATGGGTTTTATTACTGAACTAGCTTTCTGCCCCACGGCTCCGCCCGTGTTAACTGTTTTTCCCTTGGGAATGAGGTATTTTCCCGCGGTCAAAAGTAGCCTATGTTTATTCGGCTTCTGCATAATTTATGTTTTTGTAGTTTCAATAAAATCCACCTGTAGTTTTTGCGTGAAAGAGTAACAAACATACATCAATCCTCACAAACTTTCGCGTTTGACAGCGCCATCTAGCATTGTTCACACTAAACTTATGACTATAGAGTAAAAAAAGCGCTTATGGCATCGTTAAAGCCACAACAACACTGCATTTTTGCAGTCCACTTAGTGTCAAACGATCCCCATTCTATTCAGCTTACAACACAATGGAATCCTAACTAAAAATTGGATAGCGAGCGGGTAGTATTATGTTTATGTGGGGGTTCCGTAGGCATTTATTGATCTTAAAATTATTTAGTTTATTCTTGGACATTAGTGTGAGACGAAAGCTAGGCTGGCTTGAGCAAAGCTTCTAATTTGACGTCATTAAGTTTTTTTTTAACCTACGATTGCTATGATAAGTAGTTTAAAATTCAGAATTTTTAATTAAATGATTTCAAAATTTCGAACAATTTGAGTTCTATTGCTAACTGCGTAACGGTTTTTCTCTAGTAGAATTGGGGTTTTTCCGCGATAATTGGTAGCCTATGTCCTTTCCTAAGATGTAGGTAGGTATTTTATCATTGTAATAAGTTTTATCGAAATCCGTTTAGTGGTTTAAACGCGACAGACAGACGCACGGCTACTTTCGCATTTATACTATTACTATTATTTTTCAAGTTGAGAACAGTTATTTTTATACTTGTTTTTATTTAGTTTCCCTCTAAACAACACGATAATTATTGTTTAACTAGCGACCCACCCAGGCTTCGCACAGGACAATGGTTATTGTGGGTTATCCCTAAGTATATTATGCATGTATTATACACATAAACCTTCCTCTTGAATCACTCTATCTATTAAAAGAAAGCGCATCAAAATCCGTTGCGTAGTTTTAAAGATTAAAGCATACATAGGGACATAGGGACAGAGAAAGCGACTTTGTTTTATACTATGTAGTGATGATAGTGATAGTGATGATGTGACTAGCTTTCCGTCACGGCTCCGCCCGCGTTAACAGTTTTTCCCGTGAGAATGAGGCATTTTCCCGCAGTAAAAGGTAGCCTATGTTACTCAGGGTGAATGTAGTTTTCTAATGTTATAAGAAATTTTGAAATTAGTTCAGTAGTTTTTGAGTTTATTCATTACAAACATACACACACACACTCACACACAAAAATATAAATCTTTCCTCTTTATAATATTAGTAGACTAGTATGATATGACTATTGTTTTTCAAGTTAAGAACAGTTATTTTTATACTTGTTTTTATTTAGTTTCCCTTTGAACATGACGATAAATTATTGTTTAAAGCTGAAAATCTAACTGCACAGAACCTTAAAAATGAAATTAGACGGGCTCCGCGTCTCCCAGTATCGGTATTTTCATTACAAGAGGCCATGCTGAATAATTCAAACTGGGGAATTTATTCACGAATATATTCATACAAAAACGCTCATTGACTCCCTTACATTGTCAAAGTCTAGGAGCTGACACGGTTTTCGGTTAGATTTAGCGAAAATTTTCCTTAATTTTTATCTATATAATTAAACTGTAGAGGTCAAACATTGAAAAAAAAGATAAAATCCGAGTCAGGAGCATGTAAGAAGTGAAATAGAACATATCCAATTTTTTTTTATTCTCTGTCTGTTTGTCTGTTTGTACGGGCTAATCTCCGAAACTATTGAACCAATTTAAATGAAATTTTGCATGGTAGTTCTTTACATTCCTGGTCAACATCTTGGATACTTTTAATCCCGGAAAATTAATGAGTTCCCGTGGGATAGTTAAAAATTACTACGAAAAAGTCGGAAAACAACGCGGGCGTAGCCGCGGGCAGACAGTTAGTTTTAAAATAATTTCATATTTATATTTACGTACCGTTTATTGTAATACAGTACACTACGTTCTTTTCTATGACGGTCCCATAGCCTAGTTGGTAGTTCGTCTGCCTTCAACGCACGGGGTTCGAATCCCACCCAGGGTAAACATTACAGGCTGTGCCTAGTTTGGATTTGGGGTCAGATGGCCATGTGTAAGTTGTCCTTATAATAATATTTTAAGTTGTCCTTATAATAATATTTTAAGTTGTCCTTATAATAATATTTATTTTGTTTATCGTAATCTGCTCAATCTGTCTTAGCTAAAGCTTACACTCATTGGCATTTAGGTATACTATTCGTTTGGACTGTATTATCATACCTAATTTGATTGTATTTTTTACTTGAATCTTTAATATTTTGAAATATCTACACTAAATAAGTTTCTTCTTTAAATTGGTCTTATTTTAAAGAAAAAATCCTAGAAGGACTTCTTGCAGACAGGTCATACGTTTCTCTAAAAATCATTTGCTACTAATGCAATTAAACTTCTCTGAAATGTTATGAGATGTAATGGGCTTCGATTCTACGAGTACACAAGATCGTACTAATATTATAAACACGAAAGTCTGTGAGGATGGATGAATAGATGTTGGTTACTCTATCACGCAAACACTACTGAATGGATTTTAATTAAACTTTAAACTAATAAGTTTTACATCAGAATAACACATAGGCTACCTTTTTTACCTCATTCTATCGAGAAAAACTGTTAACTTAAGCGGAGCTGCGGCGTGGAAATCTAATTAAATATATAAAAGATGATTTACTTATTTAAAATATATTTTAAAATCTTTTACTAGCTGTCCCTCCGCAGCTACGCCTGTGTTGATTTATTACTTTTTTTTTCGTCCAGTGTTCGTCTTGTCGAGTGGACGTGTTGTGCATTCTGGAAATTTAAATTTTTTGTGAATTATTTTATTTTGTGAAGGCTGTGGACTCTGTAATCGGTACCTCTCTTACTATCTCGAGGGGCTCGCCGTTTGTTGCCGGCGCCATATTTGAATCTGTAGAGCTCCGTCCTGTTCTCACTGGTGGTGTCGTCGTGGTGGAAGGAAGTGCTTGTGACGCGGTTGCCGAGGAACTTTTGGTGTTTTGAGTGCCGGCCTGCAGAGATTCGAGCCGCGGACCTTGTGCGTGCGCCGCGCGCCGTGCCGCCCCTGAGCCACTAGAGCAGTGTGCGAGCGCGCCAAACGAGCGACCACTATCTACGTCGACTGGCCTGTACCACGATCGAGCGACGGCTGAGCGACAGTTTATCGACAGTTGTTGATTTTCTATAGCCGGTACCACGCTGTTTCACAACTCAATATGAGTGACTGTCAGGAGTGTGGTTCACTTATTAGTGTAACCGAGAAGCAAACATGTACAACTTGTAACGCAAGCTATCATTACAAATGTCTGGGAATGACAAAGACTCAGTTCTCTCGGCAAACTGTCGCGGTAAAAGCTGCATGGATATGCTCTGATTGCAGAAATGTTCCCGTTAGCGATACATCGTCGGCTACCCCTGGAAATGAAAGCGAAAGCTACCCCGATAACCAGAGGCTTTCCGCGTTGTTTGATAAACACCTGAAAGATTTTGAAGCTACGCTTTTGCCGAAAATTGATAATATAATTAAAACTTCTGTCGAGAATAAACTTCAAGTTCAGATTAAGGCTCTGAGTGAAAATATTAGCAAGATATCCGGATTAATAAAATCTGTCGAGTTTATGTCAACACAATTCGATGCTCTGAATAAAGAAGTTACAGAATTACGATCGGAAGCTGCATCTCTACGTTCCCATAACTCTAAGCTCACCGAACAAGTCAAGGACCTGAGCTTTAAAATGGCTCAGATGGAACAACAGTCCCGTGATTGTAATATGGAGATCCAATGTCTTCCCGAATATAACAATGAAATTCTTCAGAACATTACTTTACAGTTAGCTAGGGTGGTGTCATGTCCTTTGAAGGACAACGATATAGTCTCGTGCACCCGTGTTGCTAAACTTGACCGTCAATCACCGAGGCCGAGGTCAGTCATACTTAAATTGGCTTCTCCGGGGTTGCGGGACAGCCTTTTGGCGGCTTGTATTAAATACAACAAAAATAACCAACAGGAGAAGTTGAATACAGCTCTTTTGGGTTTAGGCGGAGAAAAGCAAACCATTTATATAATGGAACATCTGTCACCATACCATCGTTCTTTGCATGCAAAGGCTCGTCACTTTAAGAAAAATAACAACTACAAGTACCTGTGGGTTCGCCACGGTCGAGTATTACTACGCAAGGATGATACTGAGAAGCCCATTTGGATCAAGAACGAAGAAGTCCTGCTGAATCTAGAGAACTCTTAAGGACGTCCTCCCGTTATTAGAACTCAAGATTTATATTAATAGTTATAAACTCTAATGGCTAATTTAAGCATTTACTATCAAAATGTAAGAAGTATTCGTGGCAAATTGTTTGATCTCCATATATCTAGTCTTAATAACAGGTACGACATAATTGTCCTTACAGAGACCTGGCTTAATGAAAGCGTCATGGATAGTGAAATATTGAATAGAGAGTATCGTATATTTCGTCGCGATCGCGGGAGCGTCGCGGGCTCCAAGCCAGACGGCGGTGGCGTTCTGGTTGCTGTTGCTAAGCGATTCTCATCATCTCGTTTATATAATAATGAACACTCTTGCAATGAAGAACTGTGGATAAGCATTTCCTCGGGAAACGGAAATGGTGATAAAACTCTATTATTATGTGCTGTTTATGTTGCGCCTCCAGTTAACTACAGAAAACTTGACGATTACTTGACTAACATTAGTAACGGTTTGGTGCAATCAGGGAACAAAGAAATACTTGTAGTTGGAGATTTTAACCTCAATCAAACTTCTCGCGCCCTTGCTTGTACTAGTGCCGGTGCAACAAGTGCTAGCACAACTTCAGGTTCAATAAACTCTGGGCTTTTTAATCTTGTCTCAGATTTTATGTCGCTTCACAACCTTAGTCAGAAGAATTGGATTCTGAACAAGGACGGAAATCTGTTGGACCTTGTATTTTGTAGTTCTTCTGAATGCAGGGTTGATGAGGTAGACTATGCATTGTCAAGAGTTGATGATTACCATCCGCCTTTGATCATAACTCTGGAGTCACCAGTTTCTGGCTTTTTAAAGAAGGAGTTCGTATCCAGGTTCAATTTCTTCAAAGCTAACTATATTGAGATTAATAGGGAGTTAGACTCTGTTGACTGGGATAATAAGTTACAAATGTATGATTCTGTTGATGATATGGTCAACGAGTTTTACAAAATAGTTTACGACATTATTAAGAAACATACCCCATTACACAAACCCAGAAAGAGTAATTATCCTGTATGGTATACTAAGAATCTTATTAATCTAATAAAAGAGAAGGAAAAATATAGGATCAAGTATAAGAAATTCAATAATCCTTTAGACAAAATTGATTATGCAGACGCTAGAGTCAGATGCCATAAACTAATAATTACTTGTTACACTAATTACCGTCGTTCCATTGAAGAAGCAATTTCCAATAATAATCTCAATGCTTTCTGGTCCTTTGTTAATTCCAAACGCAAGTCTGATAGCCATTATCCAGCGGAAATGAATTTCAATGGAGACAAACTAACAAACCCTGCTTCAATTCGTAATGGTTTTGCTAAACACTTTTCTTCAGTTTTTTCTCCCTCCGACCCCTGCTTAAATGTTCCCATCAACGACGTTCTAGTACAACACATAAACTGTAGCCCCATGCTTGACAACAACTTCCACAAATCCCTTGGTAACATGCATATTTCACAAAGCGAGATTGTAAATAAGCTGAAAAAGTTAGACGTAAGAAAAGGAAGCGGTCCGGATGGGATTCCACCTGTATTTATAGTTAATTATGCAAACACTCTCAGTGTTCCGCTATTTATTATTTTTAATTTTTCTCTTGCATCTGGTGTTTTTCCATCCTTGTGGAAGGTGGCCAATGTGGTGCCAATACCTAAGAGTGGTAATGCGACAGACATCTCGAATTATCGCCCAATCTCCCTTTTATCTACCCTTGCGAAAGTATTCGAATCACTTATATGTCCCACACTGAGAGATTATATCAAACCGGTTCTGATACCGGAGCAACACGGTTTTCGGTCCAAAATGTCAACCTTGACTAATCTAACTAGCTTTACATTAGATATATCTATGGCTTTGGACAAGGGGCAGCAGGTAGACGCTATATATACTGACATAGGTAAAGCGTTTGACAGGGTTGATCATTGTCTACTGCTCCGTAAACTGTATAAAATAGGTATATTTGGCAATATGCTGTCATGGTTCTGTTCGTATTTACGAGGGAGAACCCAGAAAGTGGTGATCTGTGGATCTGAGTCTATGCTTTTTGAATCCACTTCTGGTGTCCCACAGGGATCACATTTGGGTCCAATCTTATTTTTGATTTTCATCAATGATCTTCCCTCGGTAATAAGGTTTTCACAGTTTTCGCTTTTCGCGGACGATCTTAAGGTGTACAAAATTATTAACAGTTCATCTGACTCAATCTTACTGCAGCAGGATCTCGACAGTCTACTTAAGTGGTCTACGGATAATAAATTACCTTTCAATGGAAACAAGTGTAAACACATTAAATTCACCAAAAAAAATTTGCCTTTTCCCTCCTCATATCATTTAGATAATATCCATCTTGAAGAGGTCGAGTCTATAAGGGACCTTGGTGTTATACTTGATGGTGGACTTTCTTTTAGGGAGCATATTGACTCAATAATAAAAAAATCATTGAGAATGTTGGGGTTTGTGTGGCGAAATTGTAAACGATTTAAAAGTATGTTGCCTCTGAAACTGGTTTATAATGCTTTTGTTCGCAGCAATCTGGAATATTGTTCAAGTATTTGGAACCCTTACTGCCAGAATGCTTGTGATAGGTTAGAGAGAGTCCAGAAGCGTTTTCTCTTTTTTCTTGCTGCGCACCAAAAGAGACTTGACCTCACCTCCTACAGCAAAAGGCTGGCTCATTTTAAGATAGTATCATTAAAAGACAGAAGGTGGATCAATGACCAGTTGCTTCTTTATAAAACTGTTTGTGGGCTCCTGGATTGCCCCGCCTTACTGTCCCAAATTAGTTTTACGGTACCTCGTCGTGGCTCTCGCCTATGTAATTTCAAGCCCTTTGCTTCGAAAACCACTAGGACCATCATTGGCTTCCACAGTGTCCTAAACCGTATCTGCCGCCAACACAATGAACTCTATCAAAAAGAGAACACAGATATTCTAAGTCTTACTTATAATCAGTTTAGAACCACGCTGTTCAAGTTCATATTAAGCAGAGTCTGATTATTTGTTGTTTTGCGTGTGATTTATATATAATCTATAGTAAGTTATGTTTCTCCTTTTTTGTAACTTTATTATATAATTCTGCTTTGAGTGTAATAGCACATAATAGTTTAGTCCTAGACAAGACAATGTGATTTACACATGCTGTGTTTGCCTGTAATTGGGTGTACCCTGTACATGTTATCGTTTTATGACAATGTAATTAGATAAGTTTAAGGTGTATTACCTGTTGGCGAACCTATATAAATAAATAAAAATAAATAAAATAAACTTTTCTCTTTGGAAAGTGATATTTTCCCGCGGTAAAAAAATCCTAGGTTACTTTCCTTCCATAATTCAATACATCTCTGTGCAAAGAATTAAGTAAATTTATTGCTTATTTCAGCGTGAAAGATGGACAAACAAACAAACACATGTTTGCATTTATAATATTTATTTGTATAGATATGCACCGTTCTTATATCATCGTGTTTAGCTTACCCTGTACTTGACCCTACGTACAGAAGCCAGCACATGCGGTTAAACGTTCGCACTACGAAATTCACCCCTACCGCTACTAGCTACATGTGCTAAAAATCGAGTCAGTGGGATGTAAAAAGTGATATAGAACCTATCCAGAATATTTTAAAAATTTTATTTCTCTGTTTGTCTGTCTGAACGAGCTAATCTCCGAAACTATTGGACCGATTTGAATGAAATTTTACATGGTGGTACCCATGAAGGAAATAAAAATCCACGCCGGCGCGTAAAATTTTTTCTTCCTTCATGGTGGTACCTTATATCCCCAGTCAACATCTTAGATAGTTTTTACTGCGGGAAAATATCTTATTCTGCACGGAAAAGTCAAAATACAACTCGGGTGTAGCCGCAGGAGGCAGCTAGTTTGAAATAAAATACCTACAATGTAAAAAAATATATTTAAAATTATGTCTGAATATTGGCACACTTGTAAGTTTGCATAGAAACTAATACTACGTACCATTACAAACAGATAAAAGGCGAGCAGATTGGAAATCTAATAAATCAGCCTTTTATTACTTCAGCTTTTTTTTTTATTTCTACTTATTAGAATTGCGCCTATTTCGAGTTCTTAATAAGTGACGCGTGTTTATTATAATTGGAAGTTACAAGCGAAAACTTTGTTAATAAGAAAATATATATCTAAGTATATTTTTAATTCACTAGAAATTAATGACTGTTTTCATTTTTAAGAAAGTTTACTTTCGTCATTTTGTTAAAACCTACCAACTCATACACTTTTTTTTTAAGTTTGGTGGCAATTTGAATCGACCTTGGGAATGAACGAAGGCTACAATTTACCGCGGGAAAATTCCTTATTTCCACGGGAAAAACTACTAACGCTGGCGAAGCCGCGGCGGTAAACTAAGAAAAATATAACTAGCAAACATCAAAAAATGTTCTTTCATTACAAAAATATACCATTGGATTCACATAAACCATGGATCTATTTAAGTCTCAATTGGTACATACCTCTTAGACTAGGTACACGCTAACAAAACCCGAACCGTTTCATAATTCATTAGGGACTGCGGAACACTCCTCCTAATAGGTACAATAGCGATTTCTTCCAGTACAACCATTCCAACAAACACAACTTCAGCGACCAAGTGTACCTTATATGTTGTACAACCTACATCAGAAGTGGGATGCCAATTTGTATAGAGATTTGTAAGTGTGACGTCAGCGATGTGGGGAAGGGTGTACCTTACCAGATGAAATTAGTCCAAATTTTGGTTAGCGTTTATAAGCTTTCATAATATCAAATTTTGCCTAAAAAACCTTTTTCGAAGAATATGTCTATAACAAGCTGTGCCACGTGTATGAAATATTAATGCCAACTGAAAAGGTGAAGTATAATGGTATTATTTTAAAGGGTAATATATTTTCATCATATGCTTCTGTTCTGAAAAAATTGGTTTTCGATGTGTATTAAAAAGCAATATTGCTCCTTGAAGTGTTAATAATAATAATTATAATATGTGGGACATCTCACACACGGCCACCTGACCCCAAACTAGGCAAAGCCTGTACTATGGGTGTCAGACAGCTGATATAATACATACATATATAAATATACAACATCCAGACAAGGCAAACACAAATGTTCATCACACGAATGTTTGCCCTGGGCGGGATTCGAACCCGCGACCTTGTGCTTCTTAGGCAGACGTACTACCAACTAGGCTACGAGGCCGTCAGTGCTTGCTTATCGAACGGGTTTCGAGGTTATCCTGCCTCACAAACCCTGGTGTCGGAATTATAGAACCGCCTTTGGCTTCCGACATGGCTCCTATAACGACTACATCCGTAGATAGTAGCCGGGACCAACGGCTTTACGTTCCTTCCGAAGCACGGAATCATCTTTCTTTTTGGACAATCAGGTGATTCAGCCTGCAATGTCCTAACCAAACTGATATGACTGATATATGAGTGATATTTGTTCGATGAGTCCCCACCGGGGTTCGAACTTTGGAACCTCCGCAACGTCAGGCGAGCTTTTGACCATTCTACCACTGAGGCTATGATAATAATATGAACTTGTGACGTTTTGTATAACGACCACAAACAATTTAATGTTATATAGCAGTAAAACAACCATGTATGTACATATTTGGCATTGATACGTTCAATTCCTGGTTTAGTTTACAGCCGCGCCACAGAGTAGTAAAATAAAACTTTTAGCTGTCAAGTAAAAAAATGAGAAAAATCTGTTTAGTAAGCGCGGTTTTCCCAACTCTCTGATTAATATTCGCCTGTAAAAAAAAATTAGAAAAATATATAAAAGAAAAAGAAATAAAATCGTGAAATTTTGTAGGAATTAATGGTGGTAGATATACGAAATTAACGGCTCTATTTATTAAAAAAATTCTGGACTACTGTTTTTGAGTTCCACAGAAAAGTAAAAAATCGAATATTCTATGAGATTTTTCATACAAAGCTTTTTAAGCAAGTGTTTAACGGTTGTTAAATTTTTTGTGGAAAGCCCTTTATATTCTTCACTAAACTTAATTTTAAATCCATGTAAAAATCTGGATGTTTGTACTCAGTGTATGTGTTTGTTTTTCAATCACATAAAACTCGTTAAACAGATTAGAATTAAATTACGTATGTAAATATAGATAGCCCGGGAAACTAATCATTACGAATAATCACGTACCATTATTTGTTAGTTAAATCGATAGACAAATAGGGCGAAGCGGCATGCGTATAGATAATATACTACAATTTTCGTTTATAGCTTCTGTTTCACCCTTAATAACTCTTATTATCTTACTTACTCTGTGACAAAACCATAAAATTTGAGTCAGTATGAGCGCAAACCGCATAATATGGCAATACCGAGTCCTTATCTCGCCTGTGTTGCCAGCCCCTTGGGTTAGAGTACTTGTTCTACATTGTATGTAACTGATGGATAGCCAATCGATCTTCATGTTAAACGATGTTCGGGAGGACTAAATTATGTAAAACAGAGGGTAGGATTTTCCTTGGAACACTTTTTGATTTCTTGATAAAAGTTTTATACGAAAAATAAGTGTATTTTCGTTTCCTTTTTAGATGAATCAGTAAAAAAGATATAAGAATGTAGAGTTTTCAGAATTCGTTTAAGAAATTTTACTTAACGAAAAGTTATTTTTTTGCGTAAAGTACGAGTAATACGTTTCATCTCCATAATCTTTTAGATATTCTAAAACAATTGATATTCTTTGACAAAATTATAAATTGCATTAAGGAAAAAAAAAATTCGCGCCCAAATGGAGTAGTAATCAAAACGTACTATTATGGGTGCCGGCTGTGATACATTTTTTTTTCTGGGCGCGTAAGTTTTTTTCTTCCTTCATGAAAGTACGATTTTCGAAATGTAGGTACCTACTTGAAGCAAGAAAACGGCAAGTGCGAGTTAAATTCGTAAGAAGATGGCTCCGTGTGTACCTACTCACAAAGTTCAATTATCATCAGCCGAAACAAATGCGCCCCTAACATGACTCGTATCATAATATGGAGGACTACACCCTCGTTAACAGTTTTTCCCGTGGTAATGAGGTATTTTCCCGCGGTAAAAATCAGCCTATGTGTTATTCTGATGTATAAGCTAGATTGATGTAAAGTTTCATCAAAATCCATTTAGTAGTATTGCGTGAAAGAGTAACAAACATACATCCAACCCTCCATCCATACTCACAAACTTTAGCGTTTATAATATTACTAGGATATCACAATATGGTGGGAATCTCATGGTGTTTTGACAGCTAGGTAAGGGATATATAGTTTGTCACAGTACTCTCATGCTACGAGGGTTGTACTGTACGAGTTAAAAAGTAAAAATCCATGATAAAAAGACTTATAATATTAAATTATGAATTGTAAACATGGTAGCAACGAATTTCGCCACAGCACAACCTACCAGCAACCATTCAAACATTCAGTATTTATTATCATCTATGTAATGCTGACACCATTTTAAAACAAAACAAACCAAAACGGTTTCCGTTTATGATCGTAATCAAGCGCCGCGCTATCGCAGAATCTAAATTTGAATTCAAAACATAACCGTTGTAGCGACATCTTTGTTTTAGCACCGAAATCTGACGGAACAGGAAGTGGCGTCTTTTTTACTACCCTCTAAACTTGAGAACGTTTTGAATATTAAGTTACTTTTTACTCGACTGCAACGTTAGAAAGGAGGTTAAATAGAAAGTAATAGAACAGAATAATAGTGGCAATAGTGTACGTACAAATAGACGGCCGTATCCAAATTGGCACAAAATCAAATCACGCTAATCTCTGGAACGATTTAAATCAAATTTTGCATGGTGGTACCTTATATGCCCGTATATGTGGTCAACATCTTATATACATTTTACCACGGGAAAAAAACAACGCGGGCGTAGCCGTGGGCGGACAGATAGTACAAAAAACATAATTTTTCGACATCAACACAAATAAATTAATAACAAGGACCGAACAGTTCATGGTAGGCCGTTCAAAAACAAACAAAATATAAAAAAAAAACACACATATCAGAACAATACCAATGTATAAAAGGCTGCCTTATTGGTAACCTAGCAATTTCTATTAGATATTCATGTGGTACTAGGCCAGTCTTTCGTAAAGTGCAATAAAGTAGAAATAAATAATGCAAGCGGTGATTTTTTTGCGACTTATTCTAGATACTTTGTTGTAGAGAACAGAGATGAGCTTTTCCTCAAAGTATTGAAGGAACATTTTGGTCCAGTTAGGATGAAATTTTAAAATGAATTCTCTTATATGAGATTTCTTTATTCGGTTATGAACAACCTCCGTCCGTTGTAATCGAGCATAGAAATGAAGTGTCAGTGGCTCAGTGGCTAAGTCTGGGAGGCGGTGGTTCAAGTCTCGGCAAGTACAATACAATACAAAACAATACAATATACTTTATTGACAAAAGACATAGCATACAGTAAACAATAGAGAACAAAACAGAAGAGTCAAAAGGCGGTCTTATTGCTAAGGTAGCAATTTATACCAGGCAACCTTTAGGTATGGAAAAAGTGTAGATAAAAGTGATGCAGGTTGGTGGTCTTAACAGAGTAGGCTGTTACGCCCGCGGCACGCCTAGGACTTAGGCGCGCCTGCGTAGCGTTATCACGAAGGTAGTTGAACGACGAATAGAAACACAAAATTGGCACAAAACTTTTTTAATTATCACTGTAACAACTCAAATTCAAAACTTTATAGGTACAACTGTTTTAAAACTTTAGGTAAATATGAAAATACATAGCGTGAGTCGCCATGAAGCGGCCTGAATGAGAAGTGAAAATAAAAATGGATGATTTGACGGATGATTTTTTAATGGATTCTAAAATTAAATATTCAAATTTTTAGAAAGAAATGGTAAATGAGATGAGAAATGAAGTAGAAACGAGAAGTAGTTACAAGGTAAACTGACAATAATAAAAATAAAGCATTTAACTGGTTTAAAAAATAAATAAATAGAAACTAACTAAAGTAGATATAAAATTACGGGGCTTCCTGATACAGGCTGTTGTTATGTTTACTAGAAGGTCCCAGCTGTAATGTTAAACAATCACCCTTTGTCGAGATAATAAAAGTTTATTTATTATTATTATTATTTTTATAAAATACTTAAACTATAATACATAATATTAGAAATTAGAAATTAGAGAATATATTACACGAATAGCTATAAATATACACGTACCAATGTATTTTCAATGATTCCATTCATATGTACGTTTATTCGACTACTGCGGTGAAGGAAGACATCGTGAGGTAACCTGCTTGCTCACACCTGCGAAGTATTTCAAAGGTTGTGTGTGAAGTTGAGCAACCCGCACTGGGCTAGCGTCAACTAAGGTCTGTTCAACGCTCTTTCCAGAAAAAGTTTGCGAAAGTTGATCAAATACATAGACAGGGAATGTCCTTTTAATTTTGACTAAATCGTAATTTACAACTTGTATGTACAGTAGCCAGCATGCGGCTGGACATGTTAACCTTGAGAGCGCCCGTATTCCGTAGCGATAGGGGTGAATTTCGCAGAGCGAATGTCCAGCCGCATGTGCTGGCTTCTTTACATATAATACGTAGGCTTTTGCGGACAGCTCGCTTCCGGTCTCTTAGTCACATGCGTACACTTCCGGTACGCCGGAAGTTGTGTGAAAGCTGCCCTACCAACTTCCGGTCCTTAGACACGCTTCATATATTCTGGGGTTGTGATAAATGGAGTTTAGGTCATATAATTATCGATTTATTGAAGTTTTTATAGCTTTTTTACTTTACTGAATAACTTTCTTTTGAACGTTATAAAAACCCTTTCAGCCGCGGCTATGCCCAAGTTATCGGTTTTTCCCGTGGAAACGAGTAATTGGCCCTTGGCATGGTCCAAGAAAACAAGGTCTAACCGTGAGACCACGTGACTGACACAAGCCTACGTCATTTTGCGCTGTTTATCCTCGTCTATTACACGCATTCGACAAGGATGAATAGGCAAAATGACGTAGAAATGACGTAGGCTCGTGTCAGTCACGTGGTCTAATGGTTAGACCTTGTTTTCTTAGACCAAGGCCCGTGGTAAAAGTAGCCTATGTTCTTTCCAAAGGTTTATTCTATATTTGTATCATGTTTGATCAAAATCATATTAATAAATACCTACATATTTTTACATCTTGGGTTACATTGTTGGAGTTTGAGTAATATATTTTTAAAGAATACCTATAGTCTATTTTACCCGGGGATAGCGTAACTTCCCAACAGTGAAAATTTTTTTGAAATCGGTTTATTAGTTTCGGAGTCTTTTCAATGTAAACAAACAATCCAATCTTTTCTCTTTGTAATATTAGTATAGATGTATTTCTTTTTACAATTTTGGCTTACAAATATCTACTGATGGAAGTAAAATTTGTAATTATATCAATGAAAGGATTAGCTGAAAAGAATAAAAAAAAACCTTCTTTTTAAATAAATAGGGTCGTTCCTAAGTAAAACTCTTAATATAAATTTAAGTCGCGGCAAGTTTTTGCAAAGTACGATGACGCATTAAATCGATGTTCGTTTGACATCTCTATTGACAATTTCCTATCCCTTTTTGTTCTTTTAAGAGCAAAAAGGACGTATGGACTTTAAATTTAGGTTAGATAGTAACAATATATTGTAAGGAAATATTTTTTCTTGGGTAATATAGAGACGTAATACCTACATGCGAATCTTAAAGAAATAAATTGTTAATAATATTAATAAGATGTTATAAATACTACCGTACAACAGTACTTATAATATCCTTGGATATGAAGCAGTGCCGAAAAAAGATAAATAAAACTTTTGAAAAAATGTTTCAGCTATTTACATTCCTCCAAGAATCTCCCAACAAAGGATAAACTTATTTTATTTTTGTTCCATCCTGCCTCGCACTTCGGTACACATAATAATCTTTCTTAAAAGATAAAAGGTTCCTGCCAAACTCCTAACCTGCTGGCGAAAAACTTACTTTATCTTTGTACTTCTTGCTGTAAGTTATATCTTTTGCAGAATAGACGAAAGATAATTTGTTAGATACTGTTTTACCAACGAACTGTGTTTTAGAAGTATGTCAGAAAACAAGTGAGCAAACCTAAGTAGATCCTGAAAAAATCTACATTTCGGTTCACGATGCAAGAATAGAGCGCAAGCTGAAATGCCAGATATTTCCATCTCAGCCGATTTCAACAAGGACGCGTAATGTAGAGAAAGATAATGTTTCAGAGCACAGGTTTGCTTGCTTGCTTATCGTATGGGTTTCGAGGTGAACCTACCTCACAAACCCTGGTGTCGGAATTATAGAACCGCCTTAGGCTTCCGACATGGCTCCAATAACGACTACATCCGCAGATAGTAGCCGGGACCAACGGCTTTACGTGCCTTCTGAAGCACGAAATTATCTTTCTTTTCGGACAATCAGGTGATTTAGCCTGCAATGTCCTAACCAAACTGAGGAAAGTCTTACAAAGTGATATTTTTTTTCCCACCGGGATTCGAAGCCGGAACCTCCGTAACGTCAGGCGAGCTTTTGACCACTCGACCACGAAAGCTGTTAGATTTTCGACCACAGATCACAGAGAAATTTTGGACCACTGAGTATTAACCTGTGTAATAATAATATTTGGCGTACCAGATCAGAGTATCTTAGTTGAATTTCCAACTTCACAGATATGAATATAATGTTAGTAAACAATTTACTATAATCACACAAAAACATATATCGCGCGATAAATAATAACTCACCTTAAAGCTGTAACACAAGCTAGCTCTACAAATATACTTCATACTATCATACTAATATTATAAAGAGGAAAGATTTGTATTTTTGTGTGTGTGTATTTTATAAATAAACTCAAAAAGTACTGCACTGATTTCAAAAATTCTTTCATAGTTAGAAAGCTACTGCCTTTTAACGCGGGAAAATGCCTCATTCCCACGGGAAAAACTGTTAACGCGGGCGGAGCCGCTGCGAAAAGCTAGTAGGTACATAAAACAGTAATAATACTATAATATTTCTGTAGTACTAATCACTACATAGTATAAAATAAAGTCGCTTTCTCCGTCCCTATGTCCCTATGTCCCTATGTCCCTCCCTTTGTACGCTTAAATCTTTAAAACTACGCAACGGATTTTGATGCGGTTTTTTTTAATAGATAGAGTGATTCAAGAGGAAGGTTTATATGTATAATACATGCATAATATACTGAAGGATAACCCATAATAACCATTTTCCCGTGCGGAGCCGGGGCGGGTCGCTAGTCTTTCATAATACACAAAGAGGCTACCTTTTGTCACAGGACAACGTTTTATTCCCTAGAGCAAACAGAGACCAAGGAGCGGACATATTTTCATAACTCATTTTTCGCAATCTTTCCACGAACAATCAAAACATACCTATACCCGTATATGTTGCTAACATAATTGTTGTTCTGCTAATTTGCGATTTCTCTAATTGTATATTTCGTTTGCACATTTTGTTATATTAATAAAATTGTGTAAAATAATAATTTATTTTGTAAAAATATTTTTAAAAGATGTAACGCCTGTAGGAGTTTCTTCCGGCGAGTTCTTCTCCATAGAAGACAGCCAAGTTGTGAACTCGCCTCGAAGTATAAAAGTGATTTGTAAAAACTTACTTCGAATAAAAACTTTTTAACCTTGACTTTGACTTTGATCTATCTCAGATTTTTTTTTTTTTTTCTTTATTGACACATTAAAAATAAACGCACATAGTAACTAATACGGCTCAGCACATTGTAATGGCTTATCACCGAAACTGTTAGACCGATTTAAATGAGATTTTGCATGCTGGCACCTTATATCCCCGGTCCACATCTTGGATACTTACTTCTAATCGCGGAAAATTAGAGTTCCCGTGGGATAGTTAAAAAATACTACGGAAAAGTCGGAAAACCACGCGGGCGTAGCCGCGGCGGGCAGACAGCTAATAATTTATAAGATAGCAGGGAGCAAATATACAAAATAAACCATTTAATACTTTTACAAAAGATAACAACAAGCTTAATAATAAACGCCTACAACTGACCATTAAAAACAAAAACACGCGAATAAATCTGCCCTTTCGCAAAATGTCCAATTTCTCACATTGACCACGACACGTGCAACAAAAGAAGAAAAATGTCGCTTCGAGATAATGTCAATTAGTAAGACGTATGGGAGGGTGTTTGCTCCTTTTTTTTTAAGCTGTGTTATAGCATCGGAACACCCTGTATTTCATATGTGTATACAGGTTGATCACACGTTATACAGGATGGAACTGTGGAGATAGAAGTTTTTAAACTGTTTTTACGGTATTAAGATGATTGTGAAGTTAAACGTTTTCATACAATAATATTAAATTTAAAAAAATAAAAGTGCTCGCTTCAAAACCGTTACTTGATCCTTTCAATATCTAGAAAATGCTGATAATCTTCAAATGGCTGAAGATATTTTTTTTATCATAGCTAAGAACACTCTCGAAATGACATCTTGCAAACAATAAAAATTAAATCTGAAATCGGCGCGTCCGTTCATAAGCTAGGATGCTACAGACAGACAGAAGGAAAGACAGACAGACAGACAGACACACATACAGACAGACAGACACACACGTGAAACTAACATCCCTCTTTTTCTCTCTCTCTCTCATACTCATAGTATTTTTTTGACATATCTGAATTTAATTGGAAACTATGTAATTGATATTGATAATTATTGATGTTATGTTTTGTCTTGTTACTATTGTTTGTGACTGCATGATGTATTGACTTTGATATATTTCCACACCTGACATTTGTACGCCATAAAGGCAGAATATAGCTGGACCAATCAGGTCGTTGGGTTCCCATCTAATATGGTTGAGCCCGACGATGGCTGTCCCATACGTCAAACCCGTGAACGTGGTGCTGCTAGGGGGGACTGGTCTGCTCTAGTCGATTGCCGATTGTTTTATTGTTTATATACTTAGTTTAGTTTTTCTACTTTGACTGGTTGCCTTCCTTTAATTTCATATATCGTCTGCACTCTTTGTTATATTAATCAAATTGTATAAAATAATAATTACCTATGTAAAAATATTTTGAAAAGATGCAACGCCTGTGGAGTTTCTTCCGGCGGGTTCTTCTCCACAGAAGACAGCCAAATTGTGAACCCGCCTCGACGTCGAAAAATGATTTTGTGAAGTCTTACTTCGAATAAACACTATTTGACTTGACTTGACTTGACTTGACATGTAACCTAATAATAAGATCTAAAATGTTAACCTATATTCCGCAAATAAATGATAGTTTGAGTTTGAGTTTGAGTTTCGTCGGGGGTTAAAAAGAGAACGTTTTGCTCAAAAGTCAGTAGCCTTTTAAAAGTTACTGGAAAATATTTATTGATGGTAAAAAACTCACTAATCAATGTTTCTAATCATCAAAAGGCAGCCTGCACACACCTGCGAAGTAATTCAAAGGTTTTGTGTGAATTCGACCGAACCGCTCTGGGCCAGCGTGGTCGACTAAGGCCTATTCACCCTGAATCAGAGTAAGCTTGAGCCCCTCGGTGGGGACATATATATTTACTGTTAATGAACCAATAGGTTATGTTGTTAATATGATGTTAATATGAGGTTATGTTGTTAATATGATATATTACAACAGAAAAGAGTTGTTGAGCTTGGAACATGGCTAATAAAAAAAAGTAATAGATTCACGAAAAATATTAAGTTACTAGCTGTCCGCCCACGGCTACGCCCGCGTTGTTTTTTTACCGTGGTAAAGAATATCTAAGATGTTGACCGGGGATATAAGGTACCACCATGCAAAATTTCATTTTAATCGGTCCAAAACGGTTCCAGAGTAACGTGTACAAACAGACAGACAGACAGACGATATTATTTTTCAAAACTTGTATTTTTGTGTTCAGCTACACTCCCTTTATCACCTGCAATCAGTTTTTTTTTAACAATTCAATGTACAGACACGCCGATTCTTCAGTTTTATTATATATATTAAGTTATGGGCCTCTAAATAAAGGGTTTGCGTATGAACAATGTTATCAGTTACTGTTACCAAAAAGGGTTCTAACAAATTCGCACAGATATTTATCAACATACAAATCTTCCCATAAAGCGTGGGTTCGAGACCCGGCACCACGTACAATCAAGAGCACGTTAAGCTAAACACTGTTTTTTCTTTTTACTTTTTCAACAGATGTCGTCAGTTAGCGTATCTCCTACATTATAAACAAGAAAGTTTGTTGTGCTATTTGTCAAGACTAGTCTTGGTTCACATCATATCTAGAAAATAGAACTCAAAGAGTACGAATGGATGGTCATGTTAGTGAATCAAGAGTCATTAAGTATGGTGTGCCACAAGGCAGTGTACTCGGTCCAACTCTGTTCCTGGCTTATATCAATGATCTGTGTGAATTAAACTTAGAAAATGCTAGTATTTATACTTATGCAGATGACACAGCCCTCGTGTTTCATGGTAAAAATTGGACACAAGTTAAAAATACTGCAGAGAAAGGCCTTAAACAGATACATGAATGGCTACAGTATAATCTACTTACCCTAAACGCAAGCAAAACCAAGTACGTCACATTCAAAATTACAAATCGCACAGCTCCAAAAGTCCCTCTTGTGCTAAAAATTCACAAATGTAATAATGTCACTCAATGTAATAGTTCTTGCTCGACCTTAGAAGAAGTGAATTACGTAAAATATTTAGGTGTCATTGTTGATTCGAAGCTCACTTGGACCAAACACTTAGAATCCTTAACTGCCCGTACTAGAAAGTTACTTCACATATTTCACAAGTTAAGGCGAGTAGCCGATACAAGTCTGATTAAACTCGTATACAGTTCATTATGTGAGTCAGTACTGAATTACTGTATCACAAGTTGGGGAGCTGCTGCCAAATCTTATCTTATTCAGATAGAACGTGGCCAAAGAGCTATACTTAAAGTAGCATATAAAAAACCCTTTAGACACCCTACCAGGCAACTGTATAGTGAATGTCAGAATCTCACGGTACGGCAACTATTTGTTTTTGCTGTGACCTTAAAATTTCATAAAATAGCCCTACAAAGAACAGTTACTTCAAATAGATCCTTGCGTAACCTGAAATGGAAACCCAAAGACACAAAAACAATGTTTGCTAAAAAGTCATTCGAATTTATTGGACCATACTTATACCAGAAAATTAATAACATCTTAAAAATAGCTCACCTTACCAAATCAATCTGCAAAAAACTATTAAAAGAATTATTACTTACCCTTAACTACGATGAAACGGAAATGTTGTTGGAAATAATAAAATAAATAAACACACACACACACTCACACACACACACACACACACACACACACACACACACACACACACTCACACACACACAAATACACATTTATATTCACACATACATCAAATTATATTAAGTAGGTACACCTTATTTACATTTTATTTGTTTACTTTTTAACTTTCTTTTGTTATTACTTGTGTCAGCTGCGTCTGAAAACAATCAAATTAAATTGTCCCAAGGAAGAGGCTGATTACTCACAACACAGGGTATCCTAGTGTGAGAATCAGTGAGAATTGTATAAACAAATCCAATGTTTTCTTGAATAAATACTTTTTACTTTTTACTTTTTACTTTTACTAAAAAACGCATAAGCGCGCGCGATATTTTTTTTTGTTTACTTTATGGCCTGGTTTCAAGACCTTTAGGCCAAGTCATATTGATGAATGGCTGCAAATATGAAAGTTTTTTTTATTATTATTGAACAAATAATAATAAGAATTTATTCACACAAAATAATGTTCATTACAGTATACAACAAATAATAATGTTCCTTTGTGTGGAAAAGGTCAGTGGCTCACAAAAACGTAACTGCTGATTTTCAGACACTGCCTACAAGGTTTTATTTTTCTTCACCCGAACTAAATTAACACCATGTAGCCAAATATTTGTGACAATTTCATATCTGCCAAAGTACTAGGCGACAAGAATGTATGAAGAGATCGTTCATTAATAATGGGTTCAATTCTGCGTGGTCGCTAAAATATCTAAATTTAAGTTGTTAGTCTCTTTCACTTTCTTAAGAACGAAAAGGGACAGGTGATTGCCAACCTACATTTAGACACGTCAAACATCGATTTTACGATTAATTTTGCAGGAATTTTAAAACATCCCGACTAATAATATTAAGCTGAATTTGACAGCTTGCGCTGCGAAAATAAGCATATTTTAAATATAATTCATTCAAAATTAAATTCATTCATCTCCCCATCCTGTTCGATTCACATATGAATGAAAGAGACCAACTACTTAAATTTAGAGATTTTAGCGGCCACGGCAGAATTGAGCCCACTCACAGAACATTTAAAAGAGGTTAGAATGGCGATAATGCGCCGCCGTCCGTATGATGCTAAGTTCACACGCGTGCCGTGCAGCCCGGCGGGCTGCCTGGCGGGCTGCCTGGCGGGCTGCGCGGCATGCAGCCCGTCCCGGGCCGGCGGACATTCAAGCTGTTCACACGCACGCCGTCACGCGCGCCGTGCAGCCCGGCGGGCTGCCTGGCGGGCTGCGCGGCATGCAGCCCGTCCCGGGCCGGCGGACATTCAAGCTGTTCACACGCACGCCGTCGTGTCAGTCAGTGCCAGAATGGCGAGCAGCGAGGATCTCGATGTTGTTGCTGCCATATCCTTTGGCTTTACTTATTTTTATTGGAAAAAGAAATAAAATTATGAACGACGGAGAAAAAGAAAAATACTGCAAAGAAAAAAAGATCGTAGCGACTTTCTTAGCAACGTTGAATGAAGATCCACTCGTTGCGAAAGCGCGGGGTAGACTGACTGCCCGCGTGCGTGTAAACAGTCACCGGGTGCCCGCACATTCATCCTTTGAACTTTGCCAAAAAACCGACACTTGCCCGGTTCGCGACATTCACGTTCACAGGCGCGTTCACGGGCTCGGGCGTACCGTTTACACGCTCGCCGCTCGTGAATGTGAATGTGGACGTTGAATGTGGAGTTGAACGCGTGCGTGCGACATTCACGTTCACAGGCGCGTTCACGGGCTCGGGCGTACCGTTTACACGATCGTGAATGTGAATGTGCACGTTGAATGTGGAGTTGAACGCGTGCGTGTGAACTAAGCATTAAATCCGGTGTCGCCGATTCCACCCCACCTTTCACCTCCACTACATCTGTACTTCAATAAAGATGAAGTTTACGCACATATTTGCAATTTCAAATCTAGCCAATCATAGCGCCGCTCAATCACGCGATTTCAAATGGAAACGAATCATACGCATGCACGCATACCGATGTACATTTTTATAGCTATGTGTGAGTTAGACAGCGCGATCGCGTCTTTGCGTGGAGTATGAGCGTTTGCTCATAGTCTTGGCGCGCCGGCCCCGCCCACAGCGCCTTTCTAACCTCTTTTAAATGTTCTGTGAGCCCACTGCAAGCCTACGAGTTTTCGCTGATAACGCAATCTACCTCCGTATTAATTCGCAGCGTCT